>BBXU01002704.1:0-49070 GCA_001598975.1 Parachlorella kessleri
CGCGGGGTCGCATGCGCGCGCGTGCAGCGCCCTAGCTGTCGATGTATGGCGCACACCTTGGAAGCAGCTATCAGAAGTCATAATGGGTCAGTAGACACCCCAGGCCGTGCTTGCCTGCGTGCCTGTTGCAGGTTCTTGAGTACCTCATGACTCCTGTGGGGGTTCATGAAGGTAGGCGACCAGCAACATGTATTTTTGGGGTTATTTAGGGTTTAGGGTTTAGGGACAGCACACCAGCATGTCAGCGTGGTCCCATGTGTGACAAGATTGTGACTGACCTGCAAGGGTGGTGGGAAGCTGTGAGGCTAGGCACGACTAGCAAGACAACAGTCACCCGGTCGTGCTTTGCTGGTTGTCGCCACCCGGACCATTTTGAATGCTGGGAGATTTTTCCAGCCTCCTCTTTCCGGGTGGCACAACCCATTTGCTGTATTGGAAAACACCCCGCTTCCTCGCCCTTTTGCATTGCCGCGGCCTGCCCCTTGCGGTTGGCCATGGGGGTCTGCAAAACCCTAGAAGCCACCTTTTCCCCCCTGTCCTGATGCTACAGCCGACCTGGAGCGGGTCTCCACATATGCAGCTACAACTTGTAACCCCCCCCCTTCCCCGTATTGCTGCAGCCGACCTGGAGCGGGTCTCCATGCTGGTCTGCAAGGCTGACGGCGCCATCAAGCAAACAGCCTACTCGCAGCACGGCTGGGAGGAGATGCGGGACTGCGAGGCCGGGCAGTGCGTGTTTGACGACAGCGGGCACCCAGTGTCCTATGCAGGTGGGCAGTCCTGCTTTGACACTTTCTTCTTGTGGTGGGGGTGTAAGGTCGGGCAGTGCGTGTTTGTTTAAAATAAGAATGAAAAGTGTTTGGAGCACTGCTGGTTGGTTCAAGAGTGTGTTGCCTTTCCTGTTCTCCTTTTGTTGGCCTGGGTGTGCCACTGGCATCTACTATATCAGCAACGCAAGGCCCCCCCCCCTCCCTGGCTCCATGACCAGCATTAGTCGTCTGTTGCTGCAACGGTGTTCCAACGTTCAGGACTGGCTGACCGCTGTGTTTTCACGCCGCAGGCTTGGAGGGCCATGGCAACTATTATGTGAGCAGCCCGCTGGAGGTCTACGACTTTTACAATGGCTCCTCTGTTGGCCAAGGTAAGGAGATTTCGTTGACACCCGCCCCCCACCCACCCCACCCCACCCCTCACACTCTCAACACTTCCCTAACCTTTCGGATCTGTGTATTAGTACTTTTGACGCCAGAATGCCCCCACAAACACACACGGGTCAGCACGCTGTGGTATTGTCATACTAAGGGTGTCCTGGGTTGTTGGGTGCCATCTTTGTGGCAGCCTAAGGCATCCATGCTACCTTTTGGGGGCAGCTCTGCTTACGACATGCCAAGAGCCCGTTGCCGGGGCCCTCTTGTGGTTGGTCTGTAGGCAAGTGTCCGTGGCTACCAACCAAGACTACCGGTGGTGTGGTGCCTTATGTGAGGCTACCCTGGCTAGAAAGCGGCTTTCCATTTTACTGCCTGTGTGTGTGCAGGGCCGTGTCTGTAGACAACCCTAGGGCATCTGGGTAGCAGATCGGGCTAACGCCCCCCTCGCTTGTTATCTCCCCTGTGCAGGACAGGTGTCTCTGGACAACTTTGGGGGTATTTGGGTGGCAGACAGGACCTATGCTGCCCCCAATGTGTCCTTCGTGCCAACAAACAGCAACATCGTGTACATCCCTCCACTCACTGACATCCTGGAACAGGCAAGTGTGGGGTGTGGAAGAGAGGTGCAGGATGTGTACTTGATGACTATTGTAATCAAACACCCCCCCCCCTCTCATACAAACAGCAACATCGTGTACATCCCTCCACTGACTGACACCCTGGAACAGGCAAGTGTGGTGGCCTTGGTTCCCAAGCTTGGAGTTGTGCAGGGACACGGGCAGGGGAGCATTATGACCAGTTTAGGGTCAAATTAGACTAGATTAGGGTTGACCGAACAGGGGTGCAGGACCAGGCTGGGTGACAATTGGTGACTGGCAGGGATGATACCGCCTTGAGGCTGTGTTTGGCTGCGCTGCTCGTGCCCGGGTATGCAAGCTGTGGCAAGGTTTGTAAGGGTGGTGGTGCATGTTCAAGATCACATGGGTGTTACCTGCCACGCCTACTGAGCTGATTTCAACGCCATAAGAGGAGCCACGTGCTTTGAACCGGTCCAGTGGCAACCAATGGCATGCCCTTTGTTTTGTCTGCTTTGCCCTTGCTCAGCCAAGCCTAGGGACTGTGATGTGCTGCATGGTGCTTCCCCTCCAGCTCACTCATTACTATAGAAGCGGTGGTCGCCCCATCTCATGCAGAACCTTACCAAATGGAGAGTCCTGCAGGTGCAGAATATCACCCTATGGAGATTATAGTATCAAATTTTTTTTCATGTATGCAGAACCTCACTGAGTTCAAGTGGGCGGCCTACCCACAGAGTCTGTAGACGTTCCGTACGGTGCGGTTCACTCCCCCACATTCCCTAAGTGCATGTGGAGGTGCATTTCACCGGGTGAGGTGATTGCGTCTTGTGTGCAGAATCTGACCGAGTTCAGGTGGGCGGCCTACCCGGGGAATTGGGGCGCTGGCAATGTGTGGTCCGGCCAGACCCTCCGTGTGGAGTGCCTCTACGACAACCGTGAGTCACCCTTTACTACGGTACTGAGTGACGTTGAGTGAGTTCAGGAGGAGGGTTGGGGTCTGGCCAGCCCCTCAGCAGGGGCAATTTTCTCACAACCGCGCAAGTGTGAGCGGTGTTGCTGGCACGTGCGCAACGCCTTGGCTGGTGGTTATCCTTGGGGAACCTGCGGCAGATGGTGATGGGATTTTCTGTTTATCGTACCCCTGTGGTAAGGCCACACCTTGAAGCCCTGGGGCCACACTTTTCCCCTGCTATGACTGCCTATAGACGTGTGCACAGCTGATGGGATTCGGGCTGGGCTGCCTGCCTGTGCCGTGGTGCTCGGTTCAGCACACTTGTGCGGACGCGCAGCAGCATGGCTAACCGCTGTTAGACCAACCGAAGTTGCTCAAGGCACTGGGCAGCAGGCAGCGGCAGGGAGTCGGTCCTGTCAATGTGGCACGGCAGGGCATGGGCCAGATATATCTGCTGGCCGCAGTGGTGGCTTGCCTGTCATACCCACCGTACCCACCTCTTGGCAGACGTACTAGAGGTGTGCGGTGTACAATGTACCCCTGCCGGCATGCTTGACTCCAAAATGCGTATGAAGCATAGTGCTCTGCTGGTGTGCAGAGACCCGGTTGGGGAGCTGTGACACCTCAGACAACCATGATACCAACAGGTGAGGCCGGCCTCGCTTGCACCTGCCAGCAGGTGTTGCGCTTGGTCCAGAGGCTGGGGCGGGGTTGGACAGGGAATGTCTCGGAAGTTGGAAGGGTTGCTACCATGGCCTCCCTATGAAGTAGCCAAAATGTCATGTTTGGACTGCCTACTTCAGATTGCATACCCGGAGCATCTCTACATGCACACTGTCTGCCTCCACCTTTAGGGCCACCCCTTGGTGTGGTGCACGCGTGGACGGACAAGGACACAGTTTTGTCGTCTGACAGGGTTATGGACGTGACTCATCTTGCATGCTCAACAGCTGCCAGGGACGGCTTGCTGGAGGCTGTGCATGGAGATGAGAGGCTGAGGGCCCTTTTAATCCTCTATCTTTTTATATGTTTATTCTATTCTGTAAGCAGTTTGCTAGTTTGTTCATTCACCCAGGCTGCTCTCCGCGGCCATCAACATCATCGGCAAGCTCAACCTGCTGAAGGACTACGAGGGCGCTACTGCCTTCCTCAACAGCACGAACGGCACCGTCCCCTACCCCTCCTTAACAGGCGAGCCAGTGGCTGTAGGGATGTATTCCTGCCGGTTCCGTCATGGTAGGAAGGCCCGGCCGGGCGCTTAGGTCGGCCGCCCTGCCCTACCCCCTAGATGTGGGCGGGTTGCGAGGGTTTTGGGTGGGCTCATGCTGAAAAGGTGAGCGCCCTCTGGGCTAGCTAGGTCTGGGCCTGTGCTGTGAACGTCAGCAGCCTGCCAAGCAGGCGTGGATAGGCTCATGCAAGCCGACTTGACTGAGAATTCCCTCATTGCCTCCTCTCTTTTGGCCGACCATGCCTAGGCCTTGCTGCAACTGTCACTCGGCCGCAGGAGACTGCAAGATGGAGTCTTATGTCAGGCATTTTGGCTCGGTGCATTGCATGTCGACTTTTAGTGGAATGACATTGTTCTTTTTGGGGTGGGTAGCGGTGGTTACCCTGCCACTGTGCCAGGGGTTGCCGTGGCTGGGTTTCACAGGGGAGTGCATGTCACACATGCGTATGTCGTCTGTGCATAAGTATATGCATGCATACGTGTTGCTATCGTAACTCTTGAGGGTCGACTCCCACCACAGGGCACTGCATGCAGGGCCTCTTTACCGGCCCTTCAGCTATCTCTGGGGGCCCGACAAGGGCGCCCCAATCCATGCCAAGGGCACGGAGCTGGTTTGCCCCTGGGATGTCCTAGCACTGGAGCCCCTGCCAGAGTGAGTGGCACGCTGGCCTGACGTCAGCAAGCGTTGTCTGCGCAATGCTTGAGTAGAGACTGTTGGCTTCAGACGTGACAGGGCGCTGAAGCCCATGCTAGAGGGAGTGGCATGGTGGCGGTCGCAGGGGGGTGTTATAACGTCATGCTTGAGAGGATGTGGTCGGCCCTTGGGGTGTCATGGTAATGGAGCAGTGCTGGAGGGAGTGTGTGGGACGGTGCTGTAGGCAGCGGCCGCAATGGTAGAGCCTCCCGTCAGCGCAGGCGTGCTTTTAAACCGCTGACTGTGACATGCAGCATATTTTGGTCTGTGATTTACATTGCCGCATCAGAGCTTGGCTTGTCATGGCTTGCGCTCGCTTCTTGTGTACCGTATGCCCCATACAGGCCTCAGCCTGGCTTGCCTGCCCAAGCATCCGCCCCATACCAGGGCTTTCCCAAGGCAAAGCAGTTACAAACCGTGGGGGCCAACCGTGCTCCTGCTACTCCATGCTGCAGCCTGGCCAACTACAGCAACGGCATTGACACCCTGGTTACCTACAAGCCAAGGCCGCTTAACTACTGACGGACCCCCCCCCCCCTGCAGCCTGGCCAACTACAGCAACGGCATCGACACCCTGGTCACCTACCTGTGGGGAATCTCGCTGGGCGCCTTCCTGTTCAGCCTGGTGATGGTGCTGGTGTTTGCGCTGCCCATCCTGCTGGACCAGAGCTCCACCATGAAGGTATGGTCTTGATCATCAGAGTTCGTCTTTTGCTATCAGAGGGTTATTAGCAAGGGTGGCTGGTAGTGCGAACAGGGAGTGAGAGTTGAGCTGGACTGACAGATTATGCTATTTAATTGCGCTGCCCATCCGGCTGGACCAGAGCTGCACCATGAAGGTCAGTATCGTAAAAGCAACACTTTTACACAATCTACGTAACAGCTTGTGGGACTTGGCAGTGTGCTGCTTGGGACCCATCAGAGCTCCACCATGAAGGTATGGTCTTTTATATCAAAGGGTTATGCTTGATTAGAAGAGGGTTATGTTTTCTTGCGGCGCTGCCCATCCTGCTGGACAAGAACTCCACCATGAAGGTGTGGTACTGTTGAAAACTTCAGAGGTTGTGTGTGTATTCCTGCTTCCTGGGCTGGATAAGGTCTCCACCCCTTGATCTACTTCAGGGCAAGGCTCCAGCAGCTCCCGCAGTTCCCTCCTTGCAGTGTGCACTTAGCTGGTAGCCGTCTGCTGTTTTGCCGTGCGCTGTTTGGTACAGTAGCTCCTCAGCAGTTAGAGGCTCCCCGCCTCCATTGACTATCACACAGCTTTGTTGTGTTTTTGCTGTGTGTTGTTCAGCAAGCCTGCTGGACGCCTTGTAAGGACATGCAATAGGCGCTGGATTGCTGCTCCCTGCTTCTCATTGATATCACCCCGGTCTTTTCGCTTGGCTTGTCCTCTGGGCGTGGACCCCCGCAAATCAGAGCAAAAGGTTGCCTGCCTTGTTTGCCTTCTGTGGCCTTCAGCCAGTGCCAACCCGACCCAGTTGTACGTGTTGGCAACCACGGCATTCCCACTGCTATGCGCAGGGGTACCATGGCGTGTGTGGCCCCGGCGTAGGGATGTGCAGGGCCTTGAAACATGTGCTGCTGACGGTTTGCTGTGTCCCCTGCAGACTATCATGACGCGGACCCTCTCAGAGATCAAGATTGCCGGCAGTGGGTACGCCCAGAAGCTGGCAAACCTGAACTTGCTTGGCGGCAACAGCAAGGGCTCAGGGCTTGCCCTGCCGCCGCCTGCTGGCACCACAGCAGGCACGGCAGGCGCAGCAGCGGCAGCAGCGGCAGCAGCGGGTGGCACGGCTGTAGCCACGGCTGCTGACCCACAGCTGCCTGCCACCGCGGTGCTTCACTCCTCCAACAGCAATGAGCTTGACTTGGAGCCAAACGGAAAGGCTATCAGTAAGGCCAGCATGACCAGCAGCACCCCGAATGAGCCGTCTCCAGCGGCCGCCACGCTGGCGCCAGCTCCCGGCGCTGAGCTGGCGCGCGTGCCGAGCGCGACGCGCCACGTGCACAACGACGCCGGCGCGAGTCATGTGATTAGTAAGCGCAGCGCCGTGTGGGCCCTCCTGGCCATCGGGCTCTTCATAGCGGGCGTGGTGCTGGTGTCGCTTGGCGCCGAGGACTTCTGGAACAACTCTGTGGCTTCCTGGGCCAGCGTAAGTCCCACCCGCCCCTCCCCCAAAGGTCTTGCATGAGTGGTTGCTAACGTCCGCTTGCGTTAAAGCCCTGCCGCAAGAGCCAGCCTGGCAGGCCATGTCCTTATGCAAGACGTGGTGCTGGTCTAGGAGAATGCCAGTGGCAGGACCAGCCTGCTCAGCCTAGCCTAGTCTTACGGTGTATCGTTACCCACCCATCGTGCAACCATCGCGAGTTCCCCGTAAGCCCAGGATGCTGAACCCATCCTGACGGTGCTAGTCTGGAATATCCTAGTTTAACAGCGTACCGTCACCTGACCATGCGTGCCGCCACCTGACGGCGCTGGGGCTGGCTGTCACTGACCTGCGTGATGTGACCGCTTGCCAGTTCCTGGGGCTGACTGTGCAGGAAACCACTGGTCGGACCAGCCTGCTCAAGACCTTGAAGATCTTGATTGCGCTGGGGCTTGCCCTCATAGGCCTCTGCGACCTGATTGCCTTCATCATCATCTTCCTGGCGCAGCCCAAGTATATCGTAGTGGGCAAGTTCCGGTGAGACTGGCTGTGCCTTGAGTGTCTTCAACCCTAAGTATATAATGGGCAGCTTCCCGTGAGACTGGCTGTGCCCTGAGTTTCTTTGACCCTAAGTATCTAATGAGCAGATTCCCGTGAGGCTGAATGTGCCCTGACTTTCTTCATCCCAGCCTCAGCACAGTACAGCTGGTGGCACCTATTGATGTGGCTACAAGTCCTGCTCAACACGGATGTACCTGCACAATTGAGTCTGCCGCATGGCTGGTGTGTTCTTGCAGGCTGCGCAACTACCTAGGGTCGTACGACTGGGTCAACCGCAACTCCTTCAACATCCACATCATTGTCATCGGGCTGGAGATCCTGGTGGTCAACATCTCAGCCGTGCTGTTCGCCCTGGGCTTCATCGTGGTGGTCACCCAGGTGGGCTGACTAATGCGTTTGTGATATGAGTAATCAGTCATCGGCTGGAGATCCTGGTGGTGAACATCTCGACCGTGCTGTTCGCCCTGGTTTCATCGTGGTGGTCACCCAGGTGGGCTGACTAATGGTTGTGCAATTTCCTCAGGTCCAGGTCAGTCCCGCCGGGTGGTGGTCCCAGGTGGGCTGACTAATGGTTGTGCAATTTCATCAGGTCCAGGTCAGTCCCACCCAAGTCCAACGTGGTCATCAGCGTTTGGTCCTCCCAGATCCTTCAGAGCACGGTCAAACACGTTCTGGCTGGGTCTCCCGCCAAGGGTTGCCTGTCCTGAGGTCTTAGTTCGGTTCACCTGGCCACTAATGTAATGATAATAAGAATAACATGGTCATCACCATGGGGGCTGACGGGACGGATAATGCCCCAGGCAGTGGCTGGCGCCACCCTTATGGTTCCTGATATGCTGGCCACGCTGGACTGTGTGGGCATCGTACACTAGGCTCGTTGCCACTGGCGGGGAGGCCACGGCTGCATGGCCAGGTGGCCGTACGCTGTGACTGTAGACTGGACCTTCGGAGATGTTCCCTCCCGCTGCAGGTCGCAGCGTGCGTTGCGTGCACGATTTGAGCAAAGGGGGTGGCCTAGGACTCACCCCCGCCCTCAGTACGATGCCTTTGCTGACGGCGCGGCTCCCTGCTTCTTGCAGGTCGCAGCGCGCATTGCGTGTACAAACCTAGGCAAGGTGGACGTGTTGGGCATCACCATTAATGAGGTCTGCATCAGCGTGGCGTCCATCCAGGAGGATCCCATCTGCGGCTGGCAGGCGCTGCAGGTAAGGCTTGCAGGACGTGTTCATGGCACCGTGATGCCAAGGACATTGAAAACCATTCTTTGTACAACCAGCATTGGCCCCCCACCTAGGAGGGCCCCATCCGCAGCTGGCAGGCGCTGCAGTTGAAGCTTGCAATACTGAATCGTGGTCCCATGATGACAAGTTGTTGTGGGGCATGATGTGCACGGATAGCGTGGCTTCCACTCGAAGGTGGCACCCCCCAGCCGAGGCCCCCCCCCCCCCCCCCCCCTCCCCCCCCACTTGACGCTGGCAGGGCTGTGCAGGTTGTGACAAGCTATCAATTCGCTGCTGGCTGGATCAACGGGTAGTGTGGGATGCCCCTCTGTCAAGGCGGTTGTGGTTGTTAAGTTGTCTGCCGCTTTGCACCCATCCAGCTGGTGTTCTCTGTTGGCTGTGGGCCCCACCCTGCCTGCTCCTTCCCCTGCCGCTGCAGCTCTGCTATGACATGTCGTCGCTGGGCGTCATCAACATCGTGCTGGGCAGCGCTATGCTGCTGTGGAGCCACCTGGTGTGGCTGCTGATGCTGATGCTCTCCCTCTGGCGCTTCTACGACTTTGAAGTGGTGGAGGGAGGGGCGCCCGGCAGTGCTCTGTAGGAATAAAACAAAACAAAAACCTCTACGATTTTGAAGTGGTGGAGGGGGGGGCGCCCGGCAGTGCCTTGTAGGCGGGGCGCCCATGAGTGCTTTGTAGGCGGGCTTGCCAGTGGAGCCTTACGTTACATACAAGGAGGACCTGTGCTAAGATGACAACCAAGACTTGGCATGAAGTGAGGAGATTGAATCCGGCAGAGTGGCAGGATCGGGGGAAGCGCGTTGGAAGGCGTGGTGCCCTGTACCGGTCGCCATACAGCTGGGTGGAAGGTGGCACCCCCGGCAACCCTTGCTGGTAACCGGGGAGTGGGGCACGCTGCGCAGCGTGGAGCGGCTAGGGTGGATGGCAACGGTGGCTTGAACAGTTCAAGACCCTCGTGGTCTGCTGACAGTGATACCAGCAGCGAATCTAGAGTAGGGTTGGGGCATCCAGGGTGTCACCCGTGCATGATCCACGCCAGGTACGGGACCGGCCATTATGCTGCCTAATGGCTTATGTGACCTGTTGGAATTTGAAATCTTGGATGCATAGCCAAGTCGGGCGAGTGCGACATCCACCGCTGTCCACCGGCTAGTGAAGGTGTTTTACCTCTGGGCCTTGTAAGCTTGGGAAACTCAAGTTTGCCCTCTCCCTTATGACCTGAGAGCTGGTTTGTGCAAAATGCAAGCCTTTTTCCCTGCTGACCTCGTGTCCCACTTTCACGCTTACCACGCTAATGCCAGTAATATGTGCCCCCCGCCTGTTGGAACTCATCATGCAGCCCAGGAGTCATTGGTTCAATGTAAAGTGGGGTCTATAGAGCTAGCTAGATTAAGCTAAATTAGGACCTTGCGTGCCTTCGCTGCACAAGGGCAACCCAGTGGGCTTTGTAAGTGACATGTATGGCCGCACTTGCCCTTGGGGGCCTCTTTGCTGCAACATGTGGCTGCATTGTGAGGGGCAAGAGCATGTAGCAACTCCAAAGCTATCTTCCTTTGTATTTTTTTGAGGCAGCCAAAACAGCTGCTGCCCCTTACTACTTTGTGCTGATTGTGCTGGGGATTCCGTCCTCTATGTCTTGCGACACAACTCCGAGTGAACGGGGTCGAGGGTGGCACTTGGCTGACAGTTGCATATAGTCAAGTGCTTTCACGGAGGCCATACTGTGGTCGACTTGTTGTGTGTAGCGTTGACCCAGTGGGTGAAGTTGTGAAGCCTTTGCAGATCAATGGGTGTGCTGCATGTAAGCACAGCATCTGACTGCGCTTGCAGAAACTTTGCACCCAGTGATTTCAGGAAGCCTCCAGGGGCCACTGAGTGGGCACCCCACCAAGGCCCCGGTGTTCAGGGGATTGGGGTGCTTTCATGCCCCACCTATAGGAGTTCAGGCACCTCCCAGGCCGCCTACCAAGGGAGGTCCTCTCTCAGAATGCTGGCCGGAACGTATAGAAAGGCAGTCCAAGGACTTCGTGCTGACGTGGCAGCGCCCTCTCGGCAAGCGGCTTCCCCGCGCTTCAACCCGTCCAAGTCGCAACGGTTGCTGTCCTTACCTTTACGAGCGCCAGCCGCAACGACCTAAGGTTCCAGACAGGGTCCAGGATAAGCCGATTGGGTACGGTCGCCTATGGCAACCCACGGAAGAGGCTCTGCTTACACGCCATGCAGCAAACCTCCAGTACCGCGGGTGTGACAGGACAACTGAGGCAGTGGCGACACAACAGGCAGGCCAGCAGGTGGCAGTATCTAGCCACCATAGTCGGTTTCCATACACATGACAGCGAGACAGTGTGCAACTTGTTTTGTTTTAGCTGCATATGGCCTACACTGCTCAGTGCTGTGTTAGCCTTCGTGACCAAGGCATCTTCAAAGCCTCACTGCTTGAAGCTTGACTCTGTCATTGCAAACTGTGTGCAGGCAAGAGCAGCGGCACCTTCCCTACAACCAGCACTCACCGGATCAGGTCTCCCTATCCCAACACAACCTCGCCCGTCAGCAGCCAACCAGGGGCCTCAGATTCCGCCGCTCACAACAGCAGCCTCAGCCGCTGCGCGCTGCCCTATCCCAATACCGCCTCACCCGCCAGCCTGGCTGGCTGCTGGACTGGTTCCAGCAGGCGGTAAGAGAGATAGTGCGGCGGCTGGAGGAAGCCCCTTTCCTCGAGCTGGTGCGGTTGCCAGCTGAGGGCGGGTCCCAGCATCCACATTTGACCAACCAGCCAGTGGCAGAAAGCGCCGTGCCGCTGCCACAGGTGAGCGGTGTGGTATACGCCAACCTGGTGTTAAGGTGGAGTTGTCTGCGTGTGGTTGAAGCCTGCGGCTTGCACTGAGGCACCCTGCTTGCTTGTGGTGTGACGCAGGAATGCTGGGTACCCTCGATGCAGCCACTCCTCCAATACAAGCTGCCACATGCCCACCCTGTTGCCCCCTACTGTTGCAGCTCTGGGGTCGGATAGCAGAGGGTCTCGGCGGCAGCAACCCTGATGTGCTCATTCTGGTCCAGCAGGTTTCCACCCAGCCAGAGTGCGGCGGCGGCGCAGCAGCAGCGGAGGCGGCCGCCGCCGCTGCCGCCGCAGCGGGCCAGGCAACCGCCACAGGCGTCCTGTGTGCCCTGCTGCTGGCGTGCACAAGCCCTGGTGGCACTCGAGGCAAGCCAGGTACTGATATTGACAGACGGATTGGATCAGAAGAGGGTGCTGGCAGCAGCGGCAGCAGCAGCAGCAGCAGCAGGCATAGGGGGCATGGCAGGAACAGCAGCGGGTCAGGCCAGGAGCCTGGCAGGGGTGACGGCAGCAATAACCAGGGTCAACCAAGGCGGCCCAGTAGCGGCAGCGGCAGGGCAGTGCCGGAGATGGAGGGCAGGCTGGCATGTGAGCTGCTGGTGCAGTACAGCCTTGGCAGTACAGTTGATGCAATGTTGGCAAGCAGCGGCCCTGGCAGCGAGAACAACTCCAGCTTGAACGCCAGCTGTCATGCAGCAGACTCCAATCCAAGTGGCACAGCCCGTGCCGGTGAGCTGGCAGCGGTATTTGATGCTGCGGCTGCTGCACTGGTTCCCTCCCAGCAGGCACAGCGGGCGGTGGCAGTACCTAATTGCCAAACTAGCAGCAGTCTTAGGATCCAGCCCGGGCAAGTATCAGATGCAGCCACCCAGGAGCTGCTCCCCACCCGCCACCCCACCTCCCACAGCAGCGTTCCTGCCCCTGCCACTGCAGGCTCTGCAGCACCAGCCTGCTGCCCTCCCACTACTGGCAGCTGCATGGATGAAGAAGCCAGCACTGGCTGGTACGGCCTGGTAGTCCAGTCAGAGCAACAAACAGGTGCAGAAGGCTGCTACCTGCTCAAGGTTGTGCAGTCTAGCTGCCCAGCCAGCGTGGCGCCCTGTGTGCACTTCAGCCTCACCAAAATCAGTGAGAGGGGCCACTTGGAGCAGCAGTTTGTGGACGGCTGGCTGGTGTAAGGCAGCGAGAGAGGCAGGCCACCGTCATAACGGGGGTGGAAGTGGGCGGCAGTCAAAGGCAGCAGTTTGTGGACGCCTGGCTGCAGCGAGTCTTGTCTAGTCGAACAGCGTACCGCCACCTGATCTGATACTGTTGTGGGTCACTATGTGGTGAGGCAGCGTGTACTATGCAGTGAGGTTTGGGCACCTTACCAAGAGGAGGATGGGGGGAGAGGGGCCCGCGACTGAGGCTACAGTTTGAGTTGAGAAGGCATGCGCGTGACAAGAGGGTGACACTGTTGCATCAGGGGGCCAGCTGCATCAGTAGTCTGCGTGTTGGGTATGTTGTTGGTAGCTTACAGCGTGGCCAGCATGCCTGACTTCCCTGGGTTCATGCATTCCATTGCAAAGGCTTTCCCAACCTGCACCTGCCAGCCTGTGCTGTTCAGAATGCTTCGCCTCTCAGGGACACCCAGGTTGGCAAATGCGGTAAAGGTGGCCGGCCAGTTTGAACAGAGGTGGCGTAGGCAGGAGGGCAAACTGGACTGACCTTACTCCAGGTGGAGGTTCAAGGAAGCCTTGTCAGCTTTACGGCTAAGCATTATGCTCAGCCTCTGCCGGGAAACGCTTTGAACCCTAATGAGTTCTGGTGTGTAACTGAGAGCTGTTCGGAACCAAGTGGCAGATGTATGGCAGTGCAATGCCGCAGCTAGCAGAATTAGCTGCCAGCGAAAGTAGTAGGTTAGGGGCGGCCAGTGCAGGACTGTCGGCGACTCTGTCGCCTCCAGTGGAGGAGCGTGAGGTGGCATATCCAACCTCAGGCAAGCAGTATCCCAATCCTGTCAAAGCTTATGTCAAGTTGCTTGCATATGTCCCTATCCCGCTCATGCTAGCCCCTGGCAAAAGAGCAACTCTTTCTTGCACACCCTTGCATTGCCGCTGGTGTGTCCCGCTATATGCTGGGTGCACAAGTGAGCCTCTGCGAGCCCCTGCCTCACTAGTGCTGACAGCCCATGCATTCAGCTCAGCCAGCACGCTTGGGCAGTTCAGATCACCTGCCAGCATCGATGATGGATATTCTCCACCTTGGCTGGCTCGTGTCTCGCCTTTCGAACAGGCTGATCAAAGGACACCCGCAAGAACCTGCCTTTCCTGCCAAGCCTCCACACCAACTCCTACCGACCCCTGCCCTGCCCTGAGCGCTTTTGTTGTCCGAGGCTGGGATCCTTTCACAAGCAGTCCCCTGGGTCTAGAGCCGCCCTGACCTTCCCAGATGTTGAGCTGCACTGCCCTTGGAAGTCAGAAGCAATAATGCTGGCAGAGGTCTAGGCCACCCTTATACTCTAAAGCAACCTGGCTCCAGTGACGGGGCATATACTTGATTTCTACCGTTCTGCCGTGCCTAGGTACCAGATCATGTACAGCGCAGCCTGTTCTCTTGAAGCCACGGGTGGCATCTGGGGTCCACACAGCCGCCACCCTGGCTACGATGGCACAAGCCGAACATCAGAAATCTTCCGCGAGTCTCCCTTGAATTCGTTACCTTGGCGACCCCGTCACGATGCATACTTGCCTCCACGGGTCGTTTCATCCTTCCCAAGTGGCTCTTTAGCTGGCATTCGAGCCTCCCTTCTCGCCCCATACTGGCTCCTACCGTCGCTACATTGTCCCCTACAGACCATTGAACTGGTCTTGCAAAGTGCAAGGCAAATTGCCTCATTACCTCAAAGACCAGGCCGGCCTGGGCCCGGCGTAATTTTGCGTCGACAGGGCGTAAGGGTGCGCAAACGGCTGATGGCGGGACCTGCGCCAAAACTCGCGGTGGTAGACACCAAGAAACCACCTGGAAGCGAGCTTACGTTTCTCGTCAACGGTCATCTCCCGGCTTGCTTTGAATCTTCCCTAAGCGACCAAGACAACGCACTGTCATGGAAACCACCGGCCTAATCATGACCGGCTCAGGCGAGCTTCGTTGCCGCACCAGGTGTGTAATTCCTTGCAGCGCATGACAGGAGCCGCCGATCTGCGCTTGAGGTTTGGCGGAGGGCGGACGTCAGCAGGGGACGTCAGCACCGGACCGAGCCCCACTCTTGCAGTCTGAAAGCAGCATGAACTTCAGTTTACCGCGGAGATGGCGGCGCTGACCTTCTGTAGGGAGCGATCAGCCTTCCGGCGCTTGCAGGCCTCGGCTGTGGTGGCCATGCCCCCCCACGGTCAGGGGCAAGTATTCAGAGGCATACGCACCAAAGTGGAGACCTGGGAGCCTTTTTAGGACCTCTTTGTTAAACGAGCTGTCGTAGCTGTCTAACGCCTCTTTCCCCTGGTGACTGCTGCTGCAGTATCCCTTTGGAAACTGGCGAGTCTCGGCTGCTGCAGTACGCCCCTCAGGCCAAGCGCATGCGCTGCTGCGGCGACTCGCAGTCCTTCTCTTTCAAGCAGCCTGCCCAGCGAGGCCCAGGCACGCTGTTCCCCTGCAATAGCGCTCCCATTAGCAGCAGCAGCGGTGGGGGCCCTGCGCCGTGCTTCAGCTGGGGCGGTGGCAACTCCCTCACCGGCAGCTTTGGAGTTGCCAGCGGCGGCAACAGCTTCACAAGCAGCGGCAGTGTCACTAGCGGTGCTGACTGCCCCCCAAGGCTTGTCTTTGGGGGCTTCCGTACCGCTACCTGGGGCGTGTCACCCTTTGACTGTGCAGACGGTGCGGGCAGCCTGGGCGCCACACCCACCAACAGCGACGGGTACAACGCTGCTGCCGGCGCCGGCAGCATGTTTAGTAGCGGCGCACTTGAGGGACGAAGTGCCGAGCAGCAGTGCGATGCGGGCGGCGCGCCGCCCTCGCCGCACACCCCCAGTCCTTTCGGGACCAGCTTGTTTCGCAGCAGCATTGAGCATCTGCCGTCGCTGCAGGTGCACCAGCAGCGGCAGCAGCAGCAGCAGTGGTTGGCTGTCAGCCAGGCCCCAGGACCTGTGCAATGGTGAGCAGCTAGCTATATGAGGGTGGTGATTTGGCAGGGTTTGATATGGCTGGAAGGGCAGCTGCTAGCGGGTTGTTTGGAAGGGCTGCGGGGGGCTAGCTACTTCGTACGACATTGCGCTAGAGTTTCCTGCACTGTGAAGGAAAGTCGTGGTTTGTGGCTGATGCAAACCCTGCCTGGATTTTCCCATGAGGGCCGTGATGTATGTACGCAATTGGCGCCTGCTTGCTTGATACCGTGAAGTGGCGAGTTGTGTTGAAAGGAGTGCAGTTGCTGCCATTTGTTGGATGAGCCCCCTCCCCCTATGGCCCCAGGCCGGTGTTGTTGATTTAGAGGTGCGTATGAGACTGGCGGGCTTGGGTTTTTGGGGAGGTGTGACACATGCTGGGCCGACAGTTTTGACCCATCAAATCCTTGAAAAATTTGTGGTGCTTGCATTGCTCATGGCCCGTGCTGCAGTCAGCCGCCGCGGCACGTTGTATACATACTACCCATGCCTCCTTTGCTGGCTTACATGCAGCTGGCAGCTTGCCTGCCACCTTTGTGTCCAACACTTGGTCTTTTCCAATTGGATTCTGTCGCAGATTTGGCAGTCGTGGATTTGGCTGGCGGTCGTGTTTTGTCCTACCTGCAGCAATGTGTTAGCATTCGGTGTTGTGACAGCAGGGTGTGGTGCATGGTGCGCTTGTGCGCCAGCATCACTTATGCAGCTCTGTCATGTCGCAGGCTTTAATGAGCTTCCCAGGTGTTTTGCTACTCATGCACACTGCGTTTCCTCTGGCACTGCCCGGCGCGTTGCCTGCTGGCCCCCGTTGGCCAGCCTCAGTAGACTGTGATGTCGCATTTGATATCGTTTCATTAGAGTGGTAGCGTGCTTTCGGCTTTGGCATACCAGCTTTGCTGCGGAGCTGTAGACGTTGTTCGGTATGTATGTTTGGTTTGGGTGTCATCCTTGGCCACAAATCACAAATGCTTGTAAGAACCTGGGCTTCACGTGACAATTGACAAAGTATGGATCAGGCCTCAGGCAAGCCCCAGAGCATAAGTGCACTGCCCCTGTCACCACAAGTTCGCCGTCCCCTCTGTTCGCACGACCAGCCACCCTGAATAAAGTACTAAAGGAAATGGAGGAGTTATTGTGTCCAGCGTGTAGAAAGGGCTCAGGCTCTGCCGCATTGTGCGGGCCGTGCCTGTTGCTTAGCACGATGCCTGCTGAAGTGCTTGGCTTGTTTCACAAGCCCTAACACAGACTTGGATGCTCTGGTGACGCTATAATTACGTGTGACATCAATCACCCTCGTAAGTCAAACAGTGCTCCATCAAAGTACTAGTACTACGCAATTCTCACCAATTAGAATTTGGACCTGTTTGCTGGAAAGTCTGCACCACTATCTACTGCCATGGCGATCAGCAAGCAGGATGGCAAGCGCCCTGTGCGGGTTGCCACCCTCCTGCCCTCAGCGACCGAGATTCTGTGGGTGGTGGCTGGAGACTATCCGGACAAGTGCCAGCTGGTTGGGCGGTCGCACGAGTGTGAGTTGCTGTGGCTGGGCATGTCTGGCATGTCCGAGTAGACTCTGGGCTGGGACAAACAAGCGGACACTTTTAGGTGCCTAGGACTGTGGTATGTCGCCGCAGAGTTTCGGTATCCCCTGCTAAACTCAGCAAGGTGATTGCCAAGTAATCTTATGTCTCAGTTTGCTTGGCAACCTCGAAGGACCGCTGTGACTTCTCTCTGTACCCACAGAGGTACCCACAGCACTCACCCTCCTCCCTCGTAGCACGTATGGCACACTCAGATTCTTACATTTCACAAGAGCTACCGGAACCTAAACTTCCTCCTCACCCTCTTGCCCGCAATTTGCCAAGCGCTTGAAGCTTTCCCCTCCTTCCCAATGCTGCCCAATGCGGTTCACGCTGTGATCTCCCCTCCTTGCCTGCAGGCAGTGAGCCTGAACATGCCAGGTCTTCCCTCATGCCGATCTTGCCAACAAAGTGCTTTCTGCCTAAAAGCACTTGCGTGCCTTGCTGCCCCTCCTGTAGGTGACTGGCCTGAGCTTGTGAAGTCGCTGCCCGTCCTTACCGGTGCCAAGAATGCCTTTGAATCTTCCAAGCAGATGGACGAGGCTGTGAGATCTACACTAGCCAGTGGGGAGTCGCTGTATACCCTAGACATCACGACACTGCAGGTGGGTGGAATGAGGGGAACAGCATGACCTTACAGTGGTAGTGGCCAGCCGGTTGCAGAGGCTGTACACCCAGCGTAATGCGAGGCGCACCAGCGGCATGCGTGGGCTAGTGTTTTGGTTGCAAAGCCCAAATGACTCTGGTTGGGATGCCTGTTGCGCACGTTGCATGTGTCCCATGGCTGTCTCTTGTGGCGGCTGGAGCCAGGTGTGGTTTTATGGCTCCACTGCTGCCCTGTATGCTCCGGGTCCTAGGGTGAAGGGTCACCTGAGGGTCAGTACCTATTGATTTGCACAACATAATTGTCAGAGCTTGCAACACGCTCCCCATTCCCAAGCGGCTGTGTCACCCTTTGCGGATATCGAGATGTGTGGATATGCACCACGGTACCCGAGGCGGGTTGCGGAAAGTTCGGTGTGACATGGTTCAGCAATGCAGGCCTGTGCAGCAGCATCTTGAAGGGAGCATGTGCAACCTAACATCGGGCCCAGCTGTACCAAGAACCTGTACGAGCCACCAGAGCAGCCACTTGCTCCTCAGTCCCTCAGTCATTGACCCGTGGCCTTCATGGGGCCTTGCAGGAGCTCCGTCCAGACGTGGTCATTACTCAGAGCCTATGTCACGTGTGCTCTGTCAACTACTGCCTGGTGGAGCGACTCACAGCGCAGATGGACCCACAGCCCCAGCTAGTCGACCTCAACCCCCAGAACCTTGATGTGAGTACACACTCTAATCTAGTGTGGATTTTGCAACAGCTGGTAGGACAGGTGCTATGGCTTTGGCTTCAGCTAGTCGACCTCAACCCCCAGAACCTTGATGTGAGTACACACTCTAATTTAGTGTGGATTTCGCAACATCTGGTAGGACAGGTGCTATGGCATTGGCCACAGGTAGTCGACCTCAATCCACAGAACTTGATGTGAGTGCAGCCCCCGTTGCATTATGCCACAAGAAGCTTGCACCTGGCAGGTCTGAGTTGCACAGAGTTTGGGTTAAGCGGGGTGAAGCACTTGTCACAGAGTGGTATCGCTAAGTGATTGATGTTGGCTGCCTCGTGAAGACATGGCAACAGGTGATATGGACATGTAGCAGTCAACGTGATAGTTGCATTGGACTCTTCAAGAGCTGGGACCTGCCGCGGGGCACATGGCAGGCTTCATGTTCCTGTTTGCTGCCTGCAGGACGTGCTGCAGGACATGCAGAAAGTGGGTGATGCAGTGGGACTGTCGCGTGAGGCAGCAGGCAAGGTGGGGCTCCTCTGCCAACACTGGTTGTTGATGGATAGCAGGGGCCCAGCTGGGTGGTACATGATTCTATCCACTGCTGTCTGCAGCCTTGCTGCACTAGGGAATGTTAAAGGGTGGCAGGCAATGCGAGCAAGGAGGAGGTAGGGGTGAACCGAACTGGCAGGGCTGGATGCAGTTATGCTCGGTTATACACCTTGCGGCCCTTGCGGCCCTTCTCTGCGTAACCACCCGGCAAGCCGGAGCCATTTGCCATGATAAGCCCCCCCACCCCTCGGCCTCTAGACCCCCTACCAGTGTGCCGTTGTGCAGGTGCAGCACCTGCAGGACCGCATAGCGGCAGCGGTCAGCACAGCGGGCGCAGCAGCAGCGCAGCGGCAAGCCAAGGGATTGCCACCACCAAGGGTTGGGTTCCTTGAGTGGACGGATCCGCTCTTCATCGGGGGCCACTGGACACCCCAGCTGATACACATGGCGGGCGGGGAGCACCCACTGAACCCACCAAAGTGAGCCAGTCTATGCACTCCCTTTCACCTGCCTTGCCCAGTTCTCACCCAAAGTGAGCTGCCTTCCTCCTGCTGTGATATGTTGCAAACGCCCTGAGTGTCCTGGGGTGTGACTTCTACACCGGAAGCCCCTGACAGCTCCTGTACAGCCAAGCAGCCCTGGCTTGACTGTGGGAACGGTAGCGGCACTGCTGGAAAGTCCCCCCGTCCCGCCGTGGCATGATGTCCTTTTGGTTTCCCATGCTGTCTTACCTGCCCTGCGCTGTAAGACTGACAGTGGCCCAGGTTCTTGGCAGGTCCCTGGGACTGTGCTAGCCTCCGATGGCAGTCTGTGCCACGTTAGTCTGTGACAACTCAGCATGGCCAGGGCAACACGGCAGAGTCACATGTCTGCGTGCAGGGACAGGCGGCGGCGCTGGCAGGTCCTATGCTGAGCCCAGGACCAGCTCCCGGCCTGGACCGCCTGTGACGTGTCTTACCACCCCCACCCTACTGTCCATGTGCCCCCGATTGCAGGGACGGTGGCGGCGCTGGCAAGTCCTTCACCGTCGAGCCGGAGCAGCTGCTGGCCTGGACTGCCTGAGACGTTTCTTACCACCCCCACCCTACCGTGCATGTGCCTCTGACTGCAGGGACGGTGGCGGCGCTGGCAAGTCCTTCACCGTCGAGCCGGAGCAGCTGCTGGCCTCCGACCCTGACTGGCTCATCATCTGCCCATGCGGCTTTGAGATCCCCCAGGCCCTGCGTGAGATGCGCATCATGGTGGAGGCTCCCTGGTGGTGAGTAAGCATGTGTCAGCGAGTAGGGATTGGAGGCGGCTGGCTGACTAATTGTTAGTTCCCTCTCTGCGGGTTGGAGATCCGCCATGCCCGACATGAGTGGCCCACCATAAAGGACGCCCCTGTTAGTGACTCCTTCCTTCCGCGTGCGGGTGATGGACCACCTGGTGGCCGATCGGTGTGAATCAGTCACCGGCTGCATGGGAGGTGGCTGTGTACACTTATGCGGTAGCAGGGGAGGAGGCCCTCTCTCTCTCCTGGAGGACAGGAATTGCTTCTGTGATGCCCAGGGGGACGTGTAACCTATGCGGGCCCAGGACTGAGGAACGACTTTGACACTACTGGTGTTGGCTTCCCACCTTTGCAGGAACCAGCTTCGGGCTGTGAGGGAGGGGCGAGTGGTGATTGTGGACGGCGACCACATGTTTAACAGGTGCGCCACCACAGCAGTGAGACTGCACTGCCGTGTACGGGAAGGGCGACTCCAAGCATACAGCTGGGAGACTGGGTGTGGTTTCGGCTGGATGGCTTGGTGCTAGTGGGACCTGCAGACCGGCCAGGCGAACATTTTGGCTGTCGAAGCACAGGGTGACCCTTGGATTCAGTAGCCTTTTGTTGGACTTCCTAGCGAACTCTGCAGGCCCCTGATGTGGAGGTGCCCGGCATCTCCCAACAAGCTGGTTACCTCCGTCAGAAAGGCGCCCATTGACTCACGGCTCATTGACTCAATGTTGACTCGTTGCAGGCCAGGCCCCCGCCTTGTAGAAGCCCTAGAGTTCCTGGTGGGCCTGCTACATGACAAAGGCGATGTCATCCCCCACGACTTCCCATATGAGATGTGGCAGCAGCACCCAGGAGAGCAGCTCTGAGTAATATTAGGTCCAGGGTTACCGGATGCCCGACCCCCCCCCCCCCCCCCTCCCCCCGCCCCAAGGTAGTTAGTTTTTGTTGATGGTGGCTGGAATGCGAACAAAGGCGAGGTTGCCGTGAAAATACTGACACAGCTGGATGCAACAACTGGGTGCAAGTGCTCTGGAGAGACTGCGCACCCAGCGCTGGAGCACGTAGGAGTATTAGCATGGGTGGCAGGTAGTGCGAACAGGGAGTGAGTTGAGCTGGACTGACAGGGCTGGATGCAGAATGGGCCTGAGTATTGTCATGCCAGGACGGTGAAGCAATCGTTCATGCAGCCCATGTCATGCAGCAGAGGCAGGACAGGAAGGATGGATTAGACAAGGAATGGCATGCAGATTCACAGCTGGAATCTTGCTAACCTAATGCATGGCAGATGCGGCCTTCCTACCCTGTGTGCAAAGGCTCCTCCTGAGGTCAAGGTCAAGGCCAAGGTCAATGGATGCCCACGAGAACTGCCATGTACCCAGGGTGTCCTATGTGTACCGCCCATATATGGCGACCACACTGGGGACGTAAAGGGTGATGCCCTCCATTCTACAAGCTGTAAGCTCCAGACACACATTGGCTAGGGCGCTGTATTAATTGATCACACCGGTTGAGCAAGATGATGCCCGGCGGTGGAGGCAGCGTTGTTGGTACGCAACCTAGTCTGCAATATCGAAAAGCCTGGTATCTCAACACGGGATAATACATGGAGCTGAGATGACTTACTTGCCTGCCCTTGCAGTTCCGAGGAATTTCCGTCTCCTTGAGGAGCTAGAAAAAGGAGAAAAGGGGTTGGGCGATGGAACAGTCAGCTATGGGATGGACAATGCGGACGACATGCTTATGCGGCACTGGACGGGAACCATAATCGGTCCTCCTGGGGTGAGTCCTGCTCCACGGCGGTGCTCTGTATGTCGGCAGCTGTTGCAAAGGCACGCAGCTCTTTCTGTACCTTAGCTGCCTATAACGGGTGCACTGAGCTTGTGCCGTCAGCTGCAGTCTTACTCCGGTCGTGCAAGCACAACGGCAGGGCTCGCCCCAGGCGTGCGCTTGGCTTGGCACCTGAACAGGTCGTCGCAACATTATGCAAGCGTGGCTGCTGTGTTGGTCCCAGCAATGAGCTATTGTGCACCTGTGCCCTGCTGCAGACGGTTCATGATGGAAGGATATATACCCTAAAGATTTACTGCGATGAGCAATATCCCAACAAGGTTGGCACAGCTGCACATAACCTGCGCCCTGCCCTAAGTGGCTGCCCCTTGTTCACTATCGGTTTGGTGTCAAGTCGATTGCTCAAGCCACTGTAAAGGGCTGTGCGATGGGGTTCGCTATTTTGCTGCAGCCTCCGGCAGTCAAGTTTTCAACACGGGTCAATATGTCTTGTGTAGCGTCCAATGGAGTGGTGAGTGGCCTTTCAGCTGTTGGCATTGGCGTTGCTTATTGGAGGGCTGCTGGGCTCCACCAGGCGATTCTGTGCAACAGCCGCGTCTTCCCTGGCAAGCGGCCCATGTATTGCAGTGCAGTGCGATGGATGACAGGCGCCCTGTGAAAGGTGCAGCACCAATAACGGTTGCCCTTGGTGAAGGTTGCGTATGGAAGCCCACATGGCGCGAAGTTCCCACCAGTGCTGTTGGCTGATCTGCAGGTTGATCCCCGCAGTTTCCACATCCTTGGCAACTGGAACCGCAACTACACCATGGAGACAGTGCTAACAGAGTTGCGGCGCGACATGGCAGCGCCCCATAACCGCAAGCTGCCACAGCCACCGGAGGGCGCGCAGTACTGAGTGATGATGTTAGCTGCCGGGCAGGGCGTGGAACTGATGTAATGCGGAAGAACTTTTACAGGGTGGCACGATTTGTTTGATGAGGATATATTGTCGCGGCAATCACTTGGCATTTACCTGCAAGGACTACTGCTCGCCGCGCCGGCGAAAGGTTGAAGGCCAAGGAGGAATTAGGTTGTGTTTTTATTAAAGCTAGTTGGCAGGCATTGACGTAGGTGGTGGGCAGCCAGGCTTGTTCTACTGCCGTGTTCATAAGGAGGCTTGGCCAGCTGGAGCAGCAAGCTGTTCACCTCTTACCCTGCCCTGTACACCCTATCACGTAAGGGAGCCTTTGCATGCCGCCCTGGCAGATTAAGCAACTCATTCTTGCAAGAGCCCACTGCATGCAGCAGAGTATATGGGAGAGACCTACTTGATTAAAACTCAGGCACGAGTCAGGCACATTCTGCATTCAGCCCTGTCAGTCCAGCTAACTTCTCACTCCCTGTTCGCACTACCTTCCCCCTTGCTTGTATCATGACCTTTCGGTGGCGCCCTCCCTGCTGCGTCTGCTGCGCCATGATAAGACAATGCAGGCCTCATCCGCTTTGCCACTCCTGCAGACAAGCTTAATCGAGGGCTGTTTCAAGTTTATACAGCGCCTTGCGGCTGTTGGGTTGCTGGGAGCTCCAGCTAGTGGACTGGTTTGTTCGGCAAGTTGCTGCCTACCGCAAGTACCGGTCCGAGTTGACTGCAAGCTCACACGTCCATGGTCAGTGTTAGACCTGCCTCGTTGCCCAGGAACCGGTGCTTTGGGTGGCCGGAATACTGAAACACGTCAGCGACAGGCACCCGCTGGAGCCCCCCCCCGCAGAGGTGCAGCTGGAAAAGGTTTGGTGCGCGCGCCTGGGCCGGTGTTGGCTTTCCCCATTGTTCTGCGGCACTTGCAGTTCCCTCGTGTGCAACAACTCCGGCCCTTACCCAGGCTGCGGTGATAGCACTCCCCTGCGCTGTCATTCTGTGGCATCAAGGCCCTGTGTTGGCTTTGCCACACACCGCGTGCAGGTGCCAAGCTGCCTGTTCTGGCTGGCACCAACCGGGGCACAGCGGCCATGCGGGGCGTCTGTGAGGCCCACCAGAAGTCAATCGGCGGCTACCTGTCCGGCCTGGATAGCAGGACCTTCTTTGCGGTGCCGACCAGGGGCTAGCCAGGGCGGACAGGCATCCGGGGGTGGACCTGTGGTGGGGCTCACAGATGTCCTGCCTGGCCCCTTCACTAAAGGAGTACCCCGGCTGGTGCAAGCCAGTGAGGCCGGTCCATGGTCCAGAGTTGCATCGGGGCGGACACAAGGTGGGTAAGAACACAGTCCACTCTCTTGTGTAGGGAGAGCTACACAGGGTGTGCAACTTGTCAAGACGGAATGCATGAGGACAAGAGGTGTGACAGCTGGGCCGGGTGGCGGAGGTTAGCCTCGCATGGATGTTGCAGAGATGTTGTGGCATACTTTCATTAGCTCTTGCTGCTTGTGCCACTCTTGGCGCTCTCGGGAAACTTGATAGGGATAAGCAGACTGCCATTGACTTGGACCAGCACATGCTTTGCCTTGCCAGGCAGGGGTGTAGGACCCCAAGCAACCTGGGTGCCTGTTGTCGCCCCCGTCCTGCAGGCTCCATGCAGGGCCGCGCACCTGGAGAGGCAGCATTCGGCTAGGGCAGCTGCAGGAAGCCCCTTTGCAACGGCAGTAGGCCCTGCCTTGCGAGCCCAAGCACGCCCGCCGGCCTCCCCTAGCGGTGCCAGGTGGCAGGACTGGTCCGCCTGCTGGCAGGTAGGGAGGGTGTACCCTGTTGACGGCAAGCATGATCCGTTAGTACAGCAGCAGCGGCAGCCGCCGCCGCCGGCGGAGCAGCAGGAGCACGATAGCTGGCTGCAAACTTGGGACCAGGTTCCAGCCTTCCAGCGGCAGCACGGCCGGCCGCGACGCAGAGGGCCCGCTGCAGCCTGGCGAGGGGCCACTGGGATTGCGGTGCACAGAGCAGCAACGGCGCAAGGGGGCGTCCCTGTTAGTGGAGGAAAGGAAAGCCCTTCTGGCTGTTCTGGGCTGGGGCTGGTGGGCCACCAAGTAAGCGGGTTACCAAGCCCTGGGAGCAGTGGCGGCAGGATGTGCAGGCGTTCTACCAGGAGCACGGCAGGTGGCCCCGCAAGGCGGCGGGGCGGAGTAGTCCTTTCTTGCCAGGCCAAAAGGCAATCGGCAAATGGGTAATATGGCAACGACAGTGCTACAATGGCCATAAGCAGCTGTCGCTGTCAGCCAAGCTAATTACAAACTTGAGAGCGTGGTCAGGGCGTGCACAGTCGTGCAGAGAAAGCGATGACACCCATCATTGGTGAGTAGGTCATACATGCACACCAACAAGCCTCGACTAATGCCTTGATTAATGACTTGCAGGGCGCTGTACTTCTTCTTGAAGTAGGAGGAGTCCCCCAAGCTAGCGGTGATTATGCGAAGTGGAAAGTCAACAAGGACCCCTACAAAGGCATGCCTGACATCGCCAAGGTGCGTTTCTGATCGGCTGGCTAGTAATGTTTGGTTGTGTTGTAGGGCAGACAGGCAGGTGGCCAGCGTACACCGTGTGTCAGAAGTTGCTCTTACAACACAACCAGACATTACAACGCCAGCCCATCACAAACGCAGGTTGGCCATGTCAGGCATGTCTTTGTAGCGCTTGTCCTTCTTGGTGTTCCACTTCCTATACGCATCGCTGAGCTCGGGGAACTCGTCATACTTCAAGAAGAAGGACAGCGCCCTGCAAAGTCAATGATCAAGGCGTTAGTCGATGCTTGCTGGTGTGCATGTATGGCATGCTGACAGGCGATGGTTTGTCATCGCTTTCTCTGCACGGGTGGGCGCGCCATGGTCACACCAGATACCTCTAGCCACAATGCATCCCACGCCTCACCCCTGTGTGCAACAAGTGCAAGATATGGCATCTCACAAATCACCCACTTTATGATTGTACATGGTTAAACTGCCTCTGTGCTTGCAGCTTGTTTCCCCCCTCCCCCCTTTCTGATCTTGCCTGCTTATTGACGCAGCTAGCACCCGCCATGCTGCTGTCTGACCCCTTCTTGTCACTCGCATGTCCATATTAAGCCACCCACTTGCTGGCGGCCACCACCAGCAGGTCCTGTATGTCATCGATGGATATCCTCAGCTGGTTCCTACACCCGGCTGGACTTGGGAGAAGTTCTCAAACAAGCCCTGGGGGCTCCGCTGCCAGCAGTTACGCGAACCTGAGTGCCAGCATGGGCAGCTGCTAAGGGCCTACCGCAGCAGTAGCTCGTTCCTGCCTGGCAAGGGGGCTTAGGAGGGACTGGGTGGGTATCCAGCGGGAGCAGTACAAGGGCCAAGTATAGTCAGCCGACCAGATGGCAGCCTTGGAAGCAACACCTGGCTGGTGCTGGGCGAACCTCGCAGGGTAGCTTGGGAGGTGCAGTTGCGGGAGGTTTGCACTTCTGTGCGGCAGCATGGCAGGATCCCCCGGGCGAGGGTTACAAGTGCGCGCGCTTCAAGCTGAGTGAGGGACAGTTCGGCTTGTGGGGCAGTATACAGAGGTGCGCTTCACAAGCAGGGCTGCTGAGGCTCGCTTGACGGCAGAGCAGCAAGCAGCTCTGGCCATTGTTTGGGCTGGTGGTGGATTAAGAGGCGACGAGTGGGAGCAGCGGCGGCAGCAGTTGGAGGCCTTTGCGCTACAGTATGGGCGCATGTCGCGAGCCATAGGACGCAAACGGAAGGAGGCTAGGATAGGGGGGGAGCAGGAGCTGGGTTAGTATCGGCAGCATGCAGGACAGCGACAGTGGGGGGTGAGCAGGCACGCGCCGCTGTCGGCCATGCAACTTGCAGGGCTGGAAGTCGTTGGTTTAGCAAGGAAGGACCCTGACTGCAGGTACCCTTATACTTTGCCGAGCAGATTGTATGGAATGTGTAGTAGACTGTTGCTGTAGGTCTTCCTGAAGTTAACTGTCCGATCAACCAGTATAAAACAGAAGCTTATAGCTCTCAAATATATGGGAAAGGCCTCCTTGGTAGACTGCTGTGGTTATGCCAGCTTGGTTGTGTACTACGCTAACTGACTCTGGGAGCTGAATGTGACCCAGCCACAGTGCTGTACAGGCCAGTGTGCACGAGTTACTTGCCGCTTGTGGAAGGAGCTGGGCGAACAGGAAGCGAGTGGGTCACAGTGGGGCATGCAGTGTATGCTTTGTTTGCATTTTGTTGTGTCCTCCTGAAGGTCTCTGGGGTTCGAGCTAGAGCTGCTTGGACTTGCTGGGGTTAGAGACTGTACAGTGTGAGCTTTAGAGCTCTGCAGACTAGCTAGTGAGTGATGGCTATTTACAATGTAAGAGATGAGGGCATGACGAAAGGACTATCAAGAGTGCATGCAGGCCATACCAATGTCATTGCCACGAGGCAACGAGCACGCCTTGCAAAAAAAAGGCAGGCTGAGAATGGGGTTCAAAAGAAAAACGCCACACAATTGCATGTCTTGAAGATGAGTCGCCAAATTGTCTCGGTCATGTCAGTCCGTCAGTTGATTGGTACAGGATGAACCCACAATGAAGAGGTGGTCATAGCCTAGAACAGGACGGAGCAGGGGCTCATCAGCAAAGGCGCACAGGCAAGCAGCCAGCGGTACCAATTTCCCCCGTACTGCAAGGCCTCCAACGAAACAGCCAGCCAGCTCAGCCAAGCTAGCATCGACCCTGCATGCGGCCCTGCATATGCAGGGTGCACGCATGCACCCAGCGGTACCAATTTCCCCCGTACTGCAAGGCCTCCAACGAAACAGCCAGCCAGCTCAGCCAAGCTAGCATCGACCCTGCATGCGGCCCTGCATATGCAGGGTGCACGCATGCACCCAGCTGGCAGCGGCAAAGCTGCCACCACTATCCAAGCAAGCATTAAGCTTGGCTCCTAGCTAGCCACTGCATCTCAGCCCAAGTCAGGTGCCCTGGACCCAAACCCACTATGGGTACCGCAGTGTGAAGAAGAGGAATGAAACATCGTAGAAGAGAAATTTGGCCACCCCAACACACACAATTGGTTTGGGGGTGCCTGCTGCCCCACGTTGCTGCTGCCCAATCCTTGAGTTCATTGCAGCTACAGCTCTCTTTGATCACACATGAGTCTTGAAGGAGCAAAGTCTTCAATTCCTGGTCCTACCTGCTTCTACAACATGCTCCACTTGTCGCGCGGCAACCACCTTGGCACTGCCACCGCAGACATTATCTTTTGTCGGGGCATTTGGAGGCCAACAGTGGGTGATCCAATGTCGTGGGACATGTGCCTAATGCAGCAGGCCGCGCGGCCGCCACAGTTGACCGGCGGTGTTCCCTGCTACACCTGTAAGGAAGTGCCGGGTCAGGCACCTGCCAGCGCTCTGCTATGCCTGCTACACCTGTGAATGAGTGCCGTGTCAGGCACCTACCACTGTCCGGACTTGTGGGGTGTCTGCCACTCCCATCACCACATCATCCTCGTGGCACTGCACCAGGCGCAGCAACAAAGGCACATAAGCTTTGTAAGTTTTTTGCAAGATAACTGTGTGGAAGGGTGTGATGAGTATCTCATGGACTGGTCGGACTACTGCTCTCCACATAACAAACGCTTTGCACGGCATGGAGCGACTGCTGCCCAGAGCAGACCCATGCAAGCGTCAGGACGAGACAGCGCACTTCAGAACTCCGCACGTGTGACCCCAGTGGAGCCTACAGCAGCCTGAAGCTGGTATGCAGTCATACCACCGGCTGAGATCCAAGGGGCTGTGGAAATCACTCCTTGTGCTGCACACCTGGGGCACCCGGGCAAGCCTGAGCCCACAAGGCTTCAGAAGGACGCCACACAGGCGAGTCTGACGGAAGCCGCCATGCGCGACTTGCCTTCAGGAAAACCCTCCTCAGTCAGGGGCTTACCTCCATGGTGACTCGCCTTAGTAACATGGTGTCTCATTTTACTAAGGGCTTACCTTCATGGTGACTCTCCTTAGTAAGGGGCTTACCTTCATGGTGACCCTCCTCAGGGAGGGGTTGGAGTTGCGGCTGATGGCCAGCAGGCTGTCCATGTTGTCGCAGGCGGCATAGAAGAGGGAGGGGTCCCACCGGTCGCGGTAACCAATCTGCACACGCGGCCAGGAGGAGGAAGATGTTGATGATCCAGTGAGGAGAACGGTAAACATGAACATACAACTGCCCTAGTACCTGGCACAGTGCGACTCTGAAGAGGTCAAACCAGAACCCGCAGCAGGACAAGCACTCCGGACGGTCGCCTCCCTTCGCCACCAAAGAAGCTACAGACCCACACCTGCACATGCCTACCTGTCCGCACTGTAGCATGGACATTTCCTAAATAGCTGTGGAGCACAGCTGCCTTACTCGAAATACCCCCCCCCCTGTCCCACTTCCTAGGTATGCATCTGCCTAGTTGCTGGCACAGCTAATCAACACCTCAGGACTGTCCCTACACCCTTGACGCTGGCTTCTGCACGCCAGAGCCAGAGCTATCAAAAAGTCGTCTCAGGCAAGACACCCAGCATAACTGCGTAGGACCTATAAGCCCAGTATAACAATACCTCCTCTCTGGTTGCAGTACCTGCCACCCTAGACAAAAAAAAGTTATCTGCCTACCTGCTGGCACAGCAGCGTGAACACCTCATACAGCTGCCCCATGGATATGTCCCTGCTGCGCCCCGCTGCCGCCGGCGCCAGCGCGGGGGCGCCGCCGCTGCCCGACGTGCCCGCTGCGCCACCACTGGTGGCAAAGCTGCCGCTGCCGCCTCGAGAGATGGAAATGGAAGACTGAGGGGACATGAACTGGGCTGCCTGGGCCTGCGTAAGGTGGGAGGAAAGGACCCGGCCATGTATATCCTTTGTTGAAAAGATGCCTGAAAGGACGGTTGGCGCGGGTAACCCGCAGGACACTGGTGGGCAAACACTTCTAGGAGTGGCTCAGAAATTTCGCTAGGTCCCACCATTCTGTCAGAGGGCGCATGCACTCGGGTGGAGAGACCATAGCACCTCAAGCCAAACACTAGTAGTGCACTGATGTGTCAACCCACCCTGCAAACGGTCTTCTTCGATGAAGAAGGCGGTGCAGACAGCAGCGACCGAGCTGCCTTGGGCAGGGGCGTGCCCTTCCCTGCCAGGGTGTCACCTGCAAGAGCACATGCAGCAGGCAGGCATGAGCTTCAATTTGTATCGCACCTGTTGTTGTTGTGTTGTTGTAAGGCAGTATGTTTGAAAGGCAGTCGGCGCCGCCGCTTCCAAGGTACTATTAACAGCCAGCAACCACTGGACGAACTCCACGATGCGACCACAAGAGGGCCAGAGCTCTTGCCTTCACAGTGAGCAAATAGCCAGGGAATTGCCCTGTTATGCAGTGAGGCTCGTGCTGCTGGGCCCAGAGTGTGGGGTGAGTCAGCGCCAGTCAGCTCGTGACTCACCTAGGAGCTTGGCCACCGCACACATGATGAGCTGCTGCTGGGGAGGGAGCGCCCTGACCATCTGCACACAGCAAACCCAGAGGCTTGGGTACTGCTCCTGCCCCAGGTTGCAAAGCAGCTCCTATCCGACTGCGACAGCCACACACAAGTGCACACATAGCGCAGCAGAACAGCCTCTTGGCTTACTTTGCATAAGAGATTCTGCAAGGCACCCTTGTCCCTGGCAGAGGTGTATCACGGCACCAAGGGCCTTGCCTAGCACAAGAGTGACTCGTGCCAACCCCCGCGGCCCCCAGGTACCCTTTCATTCAGTACCTGTACATAATGGTTGCTAATGCCGATGCCCCCGGTGAGCCCTCCAAGCGCGGCCCCCATCTGCCGCAGGCCCACCCTCCTGGGACCAGGCGCTGCCGCTGCGCCTGCTGCCGCTGCTGTGCCAGTCCCCGCTCCCTTTGCAGTCCCCTCGTCCCGCTCCGGCTGCTGCTGAGCCGGCTGGGCTTTGGCGGCTGCTTCGTGCGCATCCTTGACCAGCTGCGTGAGCGCTTGGGTGCAGGCCTGGAGAGCGAGCCGCATGTCACCGTTGCCGTTGCCCATCTGCAGCCAAGCAAGCCCCAGGGTTTATCACTTTTCTCGAATCACCCTAATCGACTTTTGCTCAACAATCCTCTTCTCCCAAGAGTTGGTGTACGTCACAAGCCCACCTGCAACCAAGCACGCCCCTGGGACCACAACACTTTCAGAGGTAACGGGAACTCCTCACCTCCATATCTGCCCTCGCAGGTACAAGGTCATAAGAAGCTGAAACATTGTAATATGGGAACAAAAAGTGACCATGCTAGCATGAGCGGGATACCAGCACCAGTGGGCTCTACCCTCTGCTCAACATCCCCACAATACTAGCCAGCAGAGCAGGCAGCATGCAAACAGGGGGTGCCCAGGGACGCCTCTGACCCCAGGCAAGCCCTCCCGGCCAGAAAACCCACCAGCGAACGCGGACTCAACCAGACAAGCCACCCACACAGCCAGCCAGGGGGGCGTCACCCTACGCACCTTGCGGGCGCACATCTCGACCGCCCGGGGGTCGAAGCAGGGCCCGGGCAGCGCCGCCAGCCGCTGCTGCAGCAGGCGGCTGACCTGATAGGACTGGTAGGGGGTGAACGGCACGTGGTGGGGCTTCATGCCTTGCGGGGCGGCTGGGTGGGCCTGCACCGTGGGAAACAAAGCCGGTGGTTGGGGCACTGCTGCCTGGTGAGGGGTGAAGGGCAGCCCTGGTGGGGCTTCATGCCTGCCAGGTTGGCCTGCATGGTGAGAGATACAGAGCAGCAATTTTGGCAATGCCGCCTGGCAGGAAGCCCGCAACCACTGGGTGCCAGTTGGATGTACACAGTATATTCAATCCGAGCATGGGACATAGGAGCTACCTATTTGAACCCCCAACCCACCCACCGGGCTGTTCACTGAAGGCACATACTCACCATGACGTCAGGCATGATCTTGTGCACCAGGTTGAGGTCGTTCGCGATTCCCACCAGAACCAGCCGCGACCTGGGGTGGTGGGCCAGCACCAGCAGGTCCAGCAGCGGGGAGAAGGCGGCAGCAGCCCTGGGAGCCTTGGCCTTCCCCGCCCGCGTGCCTGCAAAATGCCCGAGGACATGACAGGAAAGGTGACGTCAGGGTACGTGATAGGGGTCTGATGGCAGTGCAAAGAAGGCAGCCCTGGCAGCGATAGCTGCCCTGGTCTTGCCAGCCCGCGTGCCTACGAAGTGACCAACATGACAGTGGGGTGTAAGGGTAGGTACCGGGTTGTGGTGTCACTGTGAGGAGGAGGAATTCTGGTTGCCGCTGCTAGTTGGACAGCCCGCACCTGCATCGACAGGGGAGTACTGCCAAGCCAGCCAGCTGCAAAAATGCTTACCTAAGGCCTGACTGCTCAGAGCAGCCCTCCCACATCAACCAGCACCCCAGCTTGTAGTTCTTCCATATGACAGAAGCCAGGGCTCAAATCGTTGGGGCAGCCCTTACCTGAGGCATGGCTGGCCAGCAGCCCGTCAATCTCATCCAGCACAACCACAAGCATCCCTCGCAGCCCGCCTGTGGCGTCCTTACGCCCGCCGTCCTTGGCTGCTGCCTTATTGGCGCGCTGCCTTCTCCCCGTGATCGCCCCTGCCCCTTTGGTGCCCCTGCCAGCGCCTCTGCGGGTGGCTGGACCCTCATCAGGGGCAGCAACAGGGGGAGCCAAAACCAGCTTTTGAAGCTCTCGGAAGGCATCTGCATTGCTAGGGACTACGTGTTCTGCTGCTGGCCTGACCAGGGGATCCACTGCTGCTGCCCCGTGCTCCCCACTGCCGCTGTCATCGGAACCTGCAGGCAAGGTGGGAAGGGGCATGAGGCATGATGTGTGGTCACTGCCTGCCGAGCACGGCTTGTGCTGGCAGTAGCCTACTCCAAGATGCCATCAATGGCAGCAGCTGCCTTCCTTGCACAAGGAGACACGCTTCAGTGCCAGGTAAAGGGCAGCAGCTGTGTCACACCCAACCGAGACTACAACCGCTGGCTGACACACATGTTCAAGCCCCCTTTGTCAAATGTACCAAACAGAAGCAGGAGCCATGCATCCAGCCAAGCCCTTTGCACTTGGCCTTGGCTTGCCTGTGTGCGACTGGGAGTAGGCAGCGGCAGCGGCAGCAGCGTGATAGCACCCCACAATGGCGCCGGCGACCCGCTGGGGGTCTGACAGCGTCATGCAGTTAATAGAGATGAGTGCAGGCAGCAGCAGCTGGGCTGGCTGGGAGGCTGGCTCTGCGGCAGGCGAGGCCGCCTTGCTGGCACCTGCTGCTGTGCCTGCTGCCGCCGTCTCGGCCGCGCTGTGACTGCTGGCTGCATGGAGCGGCCGGTGGCACTCCCGTACCAGCTGCTGCACGGTCAGCGACTTGCCTGCAGAACCCCCAGGAGGCTATAGGTTCCGTACTCGGTTCGATATACCCACTGTTTGGTGGCCAAGCTGGTTGGCACATGCCCCACAGCCAAACACAGGCACGAGTGAGCGATGCTGCACCAGCATCTTCCGGGGCTCATGCCATGTGATCGCATCAACAAACTGCCACCCCTCCCCCCACTTTCCACAATGCAAGCCTCTTATTGAACAGTCCCTCCGATCCTATCCCACCACCAGAGGGCTGGGCATAGGCAGAAAGCTGCTAGTTGCGAGCGAGCACGCCTGCCATCACTGCACGCCGCCCAAACCTGTGCCGGGGAGCCCGCTCACATACAATCCAGTCTTCCTCACTTTTAGAAACACCCTATCACAAAAAGAACACGGTTGTCCTTCCACGCCGCCCATACCTGTGCCTGGGAGCCCGCTCACATACAAGGAGGTCCCTGTGCCCTCTCGTAGGTGCTTCTGCAGGATGCCATCTATCAGCCGCACCTCCCGGTCCCGGCACAGGGGGATGCCGGAGGCGCAAGCACCCAGAGCAAGCACTGACTTGGCCTGGGACACCTGCAGCAGACGGAGAAAATTCTATGCAAATGTAATATAATTAATTCTTTCATGCTTATTTTGTTCTATGTACATTTAAACACTATGCTGCAGCTGTACGGCTAGGCTAAGGCTCTGCGGGCATGAACACATGATGCAGCCAGTGATGCGCAGGGCCACGCATTGGCTGGGCTTGGGTCATCTGCAAACACAGAGCAGCAAGCCAAGCAGCGGCAACATGACACAACAGTTGGATCCTAAAGGGTACCATGGGTACTCGAGCCAGAAGGGCAGCGCTCTTTATTGGCCAGAACACAGCCGCGGTGCGCCCACCCACTACTCCGTGCAGCGTGAGACGCATACTATCTCACCTTGTCAGGGTCTAGGGGATCAAACCAGGAGGCATCTCCCTCAGCAGCACCTGCCGGCGGCTCAGCCCTGCTGACAGGCGTGCAAGCGTTGCCAGCGGCGGGAGCGCCCTTGTGCGCTGTGCTGCGCTCAGCTGCTGTCCCTGCTGAGGGCTGGCGGCTTCGAGGGGTTTGAGGGGACGATCTAGTCTGAGGCGAGCCCTGCCGGCCCTCTTGCTGCTGCTCACGCTGGGCTAAGGTGCCGGTCGGAGCGGCCCCCGCCACATCAGCAGCACGTCTCACTGATACAGCAGGTTGCTCTGCATGGCACGAGTCAGCAGGGTTGCTGGTGATGTGTCACAGCTGGATAGCACAGCTTAGGCTGCAGAACAGTCTAGTCTGACTTGGGTGGCAGCAAAGGCTGACACAGCCACCTATACAAACAAGTCATAATTGTCAGCCAGGTTGTTGGTACTCAGAAACAAGACACATCACAACCTACGACCAACTTTTCATCAGTGTGGCTGACCTGCACGTAGCCTCTGTTCTAATTACCTGGGGCATTCAACACTTGAACAGCAGAGACAGGAGTGCTTACCCACATTCTCTTGGCCATAAAGCCTGCAGCCCAGCTGTCCAGAACCCCCCCTTTCCCAGTGTTAGCCAGCTGTCCTCACTCACCGCCTGAGCCGCTAGTTGATGCTTGCTTGAGCCGTGGGGATTGCCTTCGAGCCGGAACGCCCTCCTCGCCTTGCTGCTGCCGCTCTGGCTGCTGCCGGCCTTGCAAAGGTTGCTGGGCCGGATGTGCTTGTGCCGTCCCAGCCAGCCTAGCAATCTCGGCAGCAGGCGGAGCTGCTGCTACGGGCGATGCAGCCGCACCCGCATCGGGCACTGCAGCATAGTCTGCTGCTGCGCATGCTGCTGATGCCACTGGCAAAGCAGCAGGGCGCGGCGGCACGTGGAAGACTGGAGAGATGGAGAGCCGGGCCTCTCGTAGGTCCGGCTTTGGGGCAGGCAGCTCGGCTTCCTCCGCCTCGGGCTGCTCCCCCTCCCCTGGGCCCTGCTGGCGAAACTGTTGGAGGCTGTGACTGGTGGACATGGGAGAGGCCCCTTCTACCTGCTGGTCGCGGTGCTGTTGCTGCAGCGGTGGCTGCTGCCCTTGATCTGCTGCAGCAGCCCCGGCTTCGAGCTGTGGCGACTCTCCCCTGCCCTCCTCTTCCACAGGCTCCTGCTCAGGCCGCGGCAATTGCTGCTCTACCGCCCTTCTTAGCACAGCGGCTAGCGGGGCGCTGGGCGCAGCAGCCAGCTGGTGCTGCTGTTGCGGCGGCTCGGGCGCCACAACAGCAGCCTGTGGCAGCGGCTGGGCCTGCTGTGCATGCTGCCCAGGAGGCGGCTGATCCACAGCAGGCTGCTCGCCGCGGAAGGCTGCGATCTGGGGAAGCCCCACCGGCTCCTGGGCCGCGCCCGCTGCCGCGTTCAGCTGCATTGCCAGCGACAGCGGACGCGTGCGTACCGAGTCTGACCGCAGCGGTGGGCTGGGGCTCTTTATGATGCTGTCAAGCACGCTCTCAGAGCGCTGGGGGCGCTCGGAGCGCTGTGGTCCACCGCCGCGGGAGGCAGTGGCTGCCAGGCTCAGGCTGGTGACTGAGGGGCGGCCTGCTAGGAGGGCCCCGCCGCCGCTCCTGGCCGGCTGCTGAGTGGCTGTGGACACGGCAGGCTGAGCAGCACCCACCTGCCGAGGAATGCTGGCGCTGGTGAAGGGCCCCATGCCTATGGTGAAAGCCTGGGCTTGGGTGCTGGGAGCAGGCCGAGGATGCGCCTGCTCCTCCTCCTGCTGCTGCTGCTGCTCAGCAGCAGGCTTGCACTTGCCGGCGGCATTGCGGCAGGCGCTAGACTGCTGGCCCTGTGACAGCCGGGGACCCTCCTTGCTGGGCTGGCCTGGGGAGGCTGGGCCTTTGCTTGCGCTGCGCCCTCTCCGCGCAGCCTTTTGCACAGTCGGGGCATCACCACCCAAGGTAGCACCCTGCTGCTGCACTGCCTCCGCTGCCCTTACCGCTGTGGGTGGCGCAGGTGACTTGGAGACGCCCCTGAGTTTCTTGGAGGGCGGCTGGGTGCTGCTGTCAATGGCCTGCTGGCTGGCACTCCTGGCCCTGCTGGAACGCCGTAGGTTAAGCGACTGGTTTTCCTGGTCTTGGCAGACAGCTGGGGTGGGCTCCCTAGAGGCCTCAGCAACAGCCCCGACCCTGCCGCGCTTCCGGCCGCTACCAGCGGCGGCGGTCGCAGCAACGGTGTCTAGGGAGGGTGTGGCAGCCTTGGTTGCTGGCCTGCCGTGTTTGCGGCCGCTGCCAGCTGCGGCAGTGGCAGCCACAGTGTCCAGGGAGGGGGTGGAGCCCCTGGCGGCAGCCTGCTGTGCTCCAGCCCGTGTTACCCGCTGGCTGCTACAGGGCTGCTGGGTATGGTTTTCAGCCTCAGGTGCTGGGGTGTTCTGCCTGTTGGGCTTGACCTGGTGGCCAGCGTGTGGCTTGGCAGCAGAAGCCTTGGGTGAGGTTAGCGTCTGGTTGCGGCGCTTTAGCTTCATGGCTTGCCTAGCCGGTCTGGGAGGAGAGAGGACCTCGTCGCTGTCGTAGCCTTCAAGCTGGATAGCAAATGACGAAAAGCAGCTGGCTGACATCGCTTACTCGCCCGCTGGGCAACCTGCAGTACGTTAAGCACGGTTACATGCTCAGTTTTTCCTATGACATATAGCCGTGGAATGTGGCCACACCTCATGTCAACCCAGGGCCCAGTCAGGACCAACGCACCTTCGCTCGTTCCTTTCATGACTCCGAACCCTTGAGGCAAGGCAAGGCGCGCTATTAGCTTGGTCTGTAGAAGGAGGGGTTCAGCCTCGTGTATACACTTGAAACTTTGCACGACAAACGGCCCCACTTCAAACCTTCCCGCCTTCCATACCAGCCTTTTCACCAAGTCCCCTGCCATCCCCTCTTCATCGCTTGTTGATAGGTCCGACCTAGACACTGAAGTGGTCTAACTGCCTGCAGTGCTCGCTTGTCTTGTTTGGGGGTTGCACCACCCTGTACGGCCCTGCGTACATGTGTGTCACCAAGCTGTCACAGTCGTTGCCATCACCAGCCTTAACAGCCCATATTGACTCCCTCAGTCATTATGTATCAAACCATACAGCATGCCAGCACTGCTGCACTGCCTGCAACCTGGAGTACCCATGGGTTGGTCACTGCTTGACTTGCACCCTGGTGCCAACACTGCCACCCACTCTCCAATTGCGCGGTGTGCAGAGCTTGAGAGGGGCCCTAGACCGGTCGTCCGCCCCGCATTAGAGACCTTGTCACTTTCCATACTGCTAGACTTGACACTAAGTGGGCCAGCGTGCCTTGCAAAACAGTTAGCCCCTGCAGACCTCATACCTTATGATTCCCACGCCTGTCTATGCTGCTGGCAAGTCGGCAGGCACCAGCAACAGCATCCTCTTTCCACGCTGCTTCCTCCTTAATGTGTGCATGTGGGTCTGAACCACCCTTGTGACCTTCAGCGAGTCGGGAGGAGCAGGCAGCAAAACCACTGCCAGCATCCACTATGAACTGAGGTTGCTTGGCGGATCAGGTCAGCCTTAACGCCTCCAGTAACTGACTCAGACTGCCTTTGACTAGCAATTCAGTGGGTTGTTCACATGCCTGAAGAAACCGCTACGGCTTGAGTTTGAAAGCCCTCCCTTCCACGATGCCAGCAGCATGCTTGTGTTTATCTTAGAACCCAAGGCTTGCCAAACTCCTTGTGGGCCTCCGCTGCTGCTGACCACGTAGTTCCACCCCATTGTCACCCTATTTAGACAGATTAATCACATCAAATCGCTGTTGAAGTCGCACAGAAGCCTAGGGAGCCCAGTGCATCCCCAGTGCGACCAATAGTCGTGGGGCCCAGAAGTCAGTGTCCAGCAAGCAGAAATTGTGAGCTTGATGGCAATGGGCAGTAATTCAGAGACCTTAGGGCACACTGGAATGTGAGCTTTTGCACTGCTGGATTAACAAGCGCCCCCATGTGGATGCACTTACAGGTACCCCGCAATCAGTGTACCACACTCTGACAGCGACGTGAGGCTTTCTAACACTCTGACCCCCAGGATAAAAGGGAGCCTTGCTCTAGTCAAAGTGGCCCAGCGGTTGAGTTCACACAACATCTGACAACGTGGAGATGGCTGGGATCAACCCTTTCTCAGGCTCTCACATGCGGGGAGACTTTGCTTTCTATTGATAAAGATCAAGCTAAAGGCCGAAAGGCCGACTATTGGGCTTGTCAAGTCCCCCGTAGTATTCGTGACAGCTGCCGAAGGACAGCACTGATTCCTGTCATGCAAAGCAGGGCACCTCAGTCCCTCCAAAAAGATTTCCGCAAGGTTTGCGTAATCCTGCTTGAAGGCGGTGTTGATCAGGCACGCGGCTGAACACCCGTCGCATACCTTGAGCCGAGGTGTTGGCAGAGGTACTGATCGCGGCCTGACTTGTTGGCAGCAATGCAAGGAGCGGCCTTTGTTTGTAGAAAATCAGCTAGTTGAGAACGGCTGATCAGCTCTAGTGCAGACACCGTGCGCTGCCAATACCTGGCAGCGCTCGTGGCCAGTGGTGCAGAGGCTAGTGGCGCAGTACGGTGACAGGCCGCCAGCATGAAGCCAAACACCTCGGCGCTTCGGGTGGATGTGCCAGATGACGACTCCAACCCCGCAACACCAGCCCAGCCTGAGGCCCTGGGCCCAGAACCTAGCTCAAGGTCTCGGCCCAAGTACAGCCCTGGGGCACTGTTTGCCACGGCGGCAGCCAAAATCGGCCTGGGCTCCCGTCCCGGCAGCAAGCAGGCGGGGCACGGGCATGGGGTGCAGCGGGACAGCGTGAATCCGCTTTCACGGGCAGCGCACGCAGCCAGCTACCGCCGCTCTATAGAGTTGAATGAGCAGCTGCCGGAGGTGGCGAAGGCGAAGGCAGCACCGAAGAGAAGGTCCATTCGGGAGTCCTTTTTGAAGGCAGTGAAGATTAAGGGCAAGAAAGGAGCGGCCAAGTCGGAACAGAATGTGAGTAAGCTCGCTGCCCTGTCGTGGTGGGGTTGCCAGGGAGGGCGGTTTATATGATGTGCGGCGCTGGCCGGGGCACAGGCTAATGTGCGTAGGCTTGGCGACACAGTCCAGGGCTGGTTGAGCTAGCTCTTCCGTTCCCACCAGATGGTAATTGGTGTTCCCCTTTGTAGCCTATAGCGCACAGGCAAGTAAGCGGCCTCACGTGTGTGGATTTCCCTCTCTGTCTGTGTCGCTGCTAGCAGTGACCGCTCCTGAGAACCTGCACCATGTACTAGAGGCATGATGGGCATAGTCATCTTCACACCTGTTGTATGGCGTTCCTTTTACCTCCACCTTGGCTGCCTGCAGCTGACAGTACAGGAAGATGTGCGGCTGGTGAGCCACAACGACGGACCCCTGGAGGAGTTTGAGACCAACAGGGTTGTGACCTCTAAGTATAACGTGGTCACCTTCCTGCCGCGGTTCCTGTTTGAGATGTTCAGCCGCGCCGCTTACCTGTACTTCCTGCTCCAGGTGCGACATGGACTGCAGGCACATGTATTCAGGGAGGCTGGAGTGGCTCCCTTGGTTGATGATGTCTTGCAGCACAGCGCCAGATGATACTGTAACACGGTATAACTTGCAAAATGTTCGTCCCATGGTTGGATCTCATTGCACGTGCTTATTTACTCCCCAGGCGGTAAGGTTAGTTTGCAAGGAATACCGTCAGTCGTGGCTGCCAACTTGCTTTTTTGGGAGGCAGACATGGCCAGTTGCGCATGCCCGCAAGGGTGACGAGTAGCTGTGAGACTGCAATGGACTAGCCGCTGTGCAGGCTGCCCTCTCCTGGTGGAGCGTGGTGTCTCCCTTTGGGGGTGTGGGTTCCACGGCTGCGCTGGTGTTTGTGCTGGTGGTGGCGGGCGTGAAGGCGGTGTGGGAGGACACCAAGCGGCACCAGGAGGACAAGAGGATGAACACCAGCATCACCCACAAAGTCAATGCCGATGGTGAGGCTTTGCTCTGCCACATGGCCACTTGCGGGTGGAGCGTGCATAGGGGCAAAGGCATGTGGGAGAGCCGAATAGAGCCCCGCGCTGGCGCCAGTGTGTACAGGGCAAATGTCATGGGCAGCATTTGAGGCATCAGATTCGAGGCTCCATTTTCCACAGCTGGGCTTCGTCAGGTGGCTGGCAAAGCCGCCTCATTACCTTGCCAGCATCCGGTAGGCTTCCGTGGGGCCTTGCGTGCCCTGTCATTTTGCGACGCGACTGGAGTAACTTTGCTGCGGAGCTGTGACAGTGCAGGCAGTGTGTTGTGGGAGGAAAAGTGATATGTGATATTAGGTGTGGAGGTCTAGCTCGAAGGACATGGGGTGAGAAGCCGTGCTGAGGGGCACCCTGGTCCTGGCTTGCGCGTCAATTGCAGGCAGCGTGACGGATATGGCTTGGACAGATGTCAAAGTAGGGGACTTCCTCATGGTGAAAGACGACGAGCTGTTCCCAGCAGACATGGTCTGCATCTATTCCGCGCTGCCAGACAAGGTGAGCCGCGTCAGCAGGCCACTTCGCAGTTGCTTAATCAAGCATGCAACTGATCGTCCAGGGCGCGGCGCCTGACATTGAGAAAGCAATTTTGCGTTTAGCTGCCAGGACGCCGTACCGGTTCGCAAATTGACTGTCTTTGCCGAAGCGCAAGGACCTAAACAGCCAAGTTTTTCGCGAGCTAATTTTAAGTAAGGTTTGTATTTGCACATGAGGTGGAGGTTATCTGGAGGCACTGCTGCGTTATTGTACTCATGGTTGTGGCTTGAATTCGTGGCGCTGCAGGTTTGCTTCATCAAGACGACTAACCTGGACGGGGAGACCAACCTCAAGATCAGGCGTCCCATGGACCTCAAGGGGGTGCAGGTGGGGAGCGCCTCAATCACCGGGGTGTGGGTCCGGAATGCCTGTGTGGAATTGGGGTGGTGCAGGCCCTCAGCTGTCACCATTTTTAATTTCTCAAGCTGGGGTAGATCACGGCTTTGGATCCGAGAGTGCTTCGATCCTAGGACATGGCAGAGTATCTGTAGCCAGGGCGAGGTGAAGACCTGCCAAAGCCACTGATATTGCAAGCTCCCTCCCGACCCACTGACAATGGTGTCAAGCAGCCAAGGCCTGCAAAATCACGCTCACAGCCACCAGCTGCCCTTGTAAGGACTCTGACGAGGTTCACGGCCAGCCGTCCAAAGTGTGACTCCGATGGTTGTTGGCAGGTGGATGACGTCAAGGCAGCCATGGACCTGCGGTTCACCCTCACAACGGAGCTGCCCAACCGGAACCTACACAAGTTCCGCGGCAAGCTGTCCCTGAAGGTGACCCCCGAGCAGGAGCAGCAGCTGCAGCAGGAGGGGCTGTCCCCAGCAGTAGCCACGCTGCTGCCAGCGGGGGAGATCCCGGCGCCCATCCCTGAGAACGGTGTGCGGGTCTGATGGCTGGGTGGTGTGTCCGGGTGGGTGGCTGGGGCGCAGGCGGGGAGGGCGGGCGGCAACTTTTGCAGCGTTTGGGTCGGGCAAGGGCGGGGAGGGCGGCAGCATTAGTGCAAGTGGTGGAGTTTGACGCACGCGGGAAGGGCTGCGACAACTGCTGCAAGATGGGGTTGGGGTAGGCATGCTGCAGGGACAGGGCAAGTGTAGACAGTGCGTGTAAGACATGCTATGAAGGCAGCCTCCCTGGGCGCAAGCAAACCGGCTGTGCGCTGTCGTGCCGAGCCCGCAGACAAGACTGGCATGCCTGGTTGGAGTGAAGGTGTGGTGTTGCATTGCAAGGCTCCATGCTCAGTAAACATGAGCAGTACACGCAAGACTGCTGTTGGTGCCTGCTCGTAGGCACCGACGGCATGCCCGGCCGCAGTGGGCACGACATAGTCCGAGAGAGTCCCGAGGCGTTGCTGCGCGGCAGCGTGCGCACACCCTCCCACCTGCCGGTGCCTGCAGGCAAGGACGACATGCCTGGGCATGGTGGCGACATTACCCGCGAGAGCCCTGTAACCATGAGCGAGATGCTGCTGCGCGGCTGCATGCTCAAGAACAGCCACTACGTGGTTGGCATGGTGGTGTACACGGGCAGGGAGTCGCGCATCCAGATGAACTCCTCCCACACCCCGCTCAAAGTTGGTGAGTGCTACAAGCTCTCGCTCTACTCCTTGTAGACATCTGCACTTGTGGTCGATGCCGGGCTGATGTCGCCATGCGCGCTTGATAAGGAACTCTGTGCAGGATGGTTCGTTTCCTGGGTTGTTGGCAAGCTGTCGATCAATGCCAGCGTTTCATGCCCAGGAGTCTGTGGTCTCAGTAGCGCTTGGTCAATACCTCAGCCTACTCCTTCTCGGTGCTCTCTCTGGCTGCACCCGCTGCCCCAACCTGCACATCGGTTTGGTTTGTATGCTCGAGGACTTGCTATAACCAGGTGCCTAGCGTGCAAGGTTGATGCCTTGCTGGACTTCTGTAGACTCTAGATTATGCACGCTGACCTGACATGCGCATTTCAAATGCATCCAACTTTGCTCGGCCGTTCAGTGCACCGAAAGCTGAGCTCCGACCTGCTTGCCTGTGGTGCAGGCTCCTTTGACCGCTTCCTCAACCTGCAAATCAGCCTGGTCATCTTCATGCAAATCGCCATGGCGCTGTTCTGCGCGATCGCCAACTACATCTGGCAGAAGACGGAGGGCAAGAAGCACTATTACCTGGCACTTAACTACGACACCCAGGTGGGCCACTTTTGTGGCATGGGGTCGCAACAGATGCCCAACAGTGCAGTACCTGGCACTGAACTGACACGCAGTTGGGCCACTTGTGTGCCAGTTGGGCCTTATCAAACTTCCCAAATCCCGCTCACATAAGTGTATAACCTGTACGGGCCCTGAATAAACCGCTCTGGAGGACGCCCCTTGTAGTGGGCATCCTCTTCAGCCCACCTGAGCTTCTCTCTGGCCACTCCTGGCTGGCAGAAAGCACCGCGGAACTACCTTTAAGGCATTTGCTTGTGTGTGTCAGCATCCTGCCAGCTTGCCTGCCACCCCTCCTCCCAGTGTTCCCTCACTGCAGGGCATCCCCTTCAGCTGGGGCCACCTTCTCTGTGGCCATTCCTGGCTAATGGAAAGCTCCGCATTACCTCTGCTTCAGTATCCTGCCAGCGGCCTGCCAACCCTTCTCCCAATGCTCCCCCGCTGCAGGGCATCCCCTCCAGCTGGGTGGCCCACCTTCCATGTGGCCATTCCTGGCTGGTAGAATGCTCCACACTACCGTTGCACCAGTCCCACAAGATACTGCCCCGCTGCAGAGCATCTACTCCAGCTGGGTCACTTGTGCATCAGCATCCTGCCGGCTTGCCCGCCACTCATAGCATATAGTGTTCCCCCGCTGCAGGGCATCTACTCCAGCTGGGTGGCGCAGATCTGCATCAACTTCCTGACGTTCTGGATCCTGCTGTCCTACCTGGTGCCCATCTCCCTATTCGTCACCATGGAGATTGTCAAGTTTTGGCAGGTAAATAGTATACCATCTTTAATAACAGATTAGTGAATTATGTTTTGTCACCATGGAGATTGTTAAGTTCTAGCAGGTAAGGACTGCTTGTGGTGCCAGCACGGGTTGGGGGGTATGCAATGCTGCTGCGCCCTGCTGTCCTACCGAGTGCCCAGCTCCCTCTCGGTCACCCTGGAGATGAGCGAGGCTTTTTCGGTAGTGTCATGCTATGGACTACATAATGAGTTGACAGACTATGTGACCTTTTGCTCCTTACCACGCATCTGGCCAGCTTTGGCAGGTCGCATTGCCTGCATGATTCATGGGAGGGTGCCTCAGCTGGTAGCACCTGACAGCATTTCCACGGAGTTCAAAGATGCTCGCTCGTTGGACATCTGGCTGCCACACGACCACAGGTCGTATCATCAACTTCCGATTATGCCATTATAGAGGCTAGAGATGTCCGCAAAGTTTTTGTTTAGCCACATTTGCCCTCGGGCACAAGGCTGTCAGCGGGAGTGACAGCCAGGTGACTCATTCCATTACTAGCCACCCCTGCAGGGTTTTGTCTTCATCAACTTTGACCCTCACATGAGGGATCCCAAGACTGGGGACCACGCCCGCTGCCGCAACTCGGGCTTGAATGAGGACCTTGGCAAGGTGAGAGCAAAGTTTTTCTTATCAATTCTATTTCTTCGTTTATACGGATTGGTAGCCCTACGTGGGACCTGGCCAACGGAGCTAAAGTGCCCCCTTCTGAAGACCTGGGCAAGGTGATATCAGATTCTTTTCTCCAGTGCATGGACTGGTAGACCTGTATGGAACCTGCACCCGAAGCCCAGGTTGCGCCCCTCTGAGGACCTTGGCAAGCTGGCAAGCTGAAAGCGTTTCTTCACCCTCGTCAAGAGTACTCAGTATACCTGGGGTGAGCATATATCTAACGATGACATCCAAGTCCTGGGGCATTAGAGCCACGTATTGCCTAGTGATGAGGCCCTTGACAAAGTGGATGCCAGTTGCACACGGACAGCTGATGGCAGCTGCCCCGTCCTATGATAATGCAGGTGGAGTATGTATTCAGTGACAAGACGGGCACGCTAACCTCAAACGAAATGCAGCTGCGCATGATCGCCATCAAGGGGGTGCCCTACGGCACGCTGGACTTCAGGTAAGCCCTCACTGTGTGGTTAACTCTTGCTTTGAGAGCGCCTGTTCGGCAGTGTGGTGCAGGGGATACGGCAGGTGGGGTCCGGTGCGTCGCGGTGGTGGCTTGGGTGCTTGACGCACGGGGAGGCGCCCGCCATTTCTTGATGCTGGTTGGCTGTGAATACAATCTTGAAGGAGGCTGCGGTGCTTGCATGAGGTTGTGGGGCGAGCCCAGGTGTTCAACAGGACAAGATGCAGGCGTATTGCCGGTGCAAGCACTTGAGCTTATCCGCCCTTGACTCTTGCATGGATACCAGGCGCTGGTGGTGCACCATCCACTGATGCCCAACGTTGTAGAGGCCTCCTGTGGTTGCCAGTGAGGCAGCCTGCGGCCTTAACAGTTGTGTTACTGCGAAGCACCTGTTACGCCTGATGGTCCACACCTGCTGCAGGGCTGGAGGAGCGCCCTCTCTGAGCGGCCAGCACTCTGACGTGCACCTGGAGGCAGTTATTCATCTGAAGAAGGGCACGAATTACTCCTTCTACGTTCCCATACACAGAAACATCTAACCTCCTGTTGCTACCGTCCCTTCATTTCAGGCTGGAGGACCACCCTCAGCTGAGCGGCATTGCCGCCCTCAAGCGCTTTGACGCGCGCCTGGCCAAGGCGGCCGCTTCCGTTCACAAGGGCGACAAAGCAACGTGGGCATCCCTGCTGAACGCCGGCGGCAGCAGCCACAATGTGCTGTCCCATGCCACCAGCTACCCAGACGGCCTGGGTGGCGGGGCTGGGGGGGACTACGAAACTGTGTCAGTGCACTCGGAGCCAGGTGAGCTGCTCTTGTTTGTTACCCCTGTGAATGTGGTGTACAGGCGTTGGCATGGCACTGGCCTGGGCCTTGCTGTCAAGCGGGGGGCTGTGGCCGCTGCCATGGGGACCATGTACCCAGCCGATCAAAGGGCAATGTCTGCTTTGCAATTGGCGCAGCTGGCACCTGCCAAACTGCTGTCGGACCCCTTAATGTCACGTGCATTGTTTATAAAAGGGTGCGGGTGGGGGGAGAGGGGGGGGCCCTGGATTGTGGACGGAGTTAGCAATATCTGAGCTGCGTGAGTGCGCAACCCGGCGGGGATGATTCTGAGGGGTGCGAGCACCTGCCATGCTGCAGCCAACCCGGGCCTCGGCGCTGCCGGCGAGGCCAACTCGACTCTGGGCCAGCACTTGGTGGACTTCTGGACCAACGTCTGCATCTGCCAATCACTCATTATCGAGGAGAACCCCAAGGCCGGCGGCCTGCCAATCTACCAGGTGAGGCGTCTGTGCTCATGCCTCTGAGCCAACGAGTGGATGAGAGTGGTAGTTGCCTGCTACCTCATGCATCATTGAGCAGCACGTCTAGGCCTGTGACCTGCCGACCTACCAGGTGGGTGTCCAGGCCTTACGAGTCTTGTGTGCAAGTGCCGTCATTCATCTTCAGGGGGGGGGCTATCCAGCTCTTAAGATTGGCGCGCGGGGCATCCAATACCCAGCTACAGGCTGCTGATCAAAATTTGCGCTTCCTGTGACCCTCTTTCTTCAGGGCCCCTCCCCCGACGAGGTGGCGCTGGTGGAGGGTGCACGCCAAGTGGGCTTTGAGTTCAAGAACCGCTCCCAGAGCAGCGTCGTGCTGAGCGTGTTTGGCGAGGACGTGGTGTTTGAGGTGCTCAACGTCATGGAGTACACCAGCGAGAGGTGAAGGCGTGAAAAGGAGGAAGGAAAAAGATATCTACTCATGAGAGAAGGAGACAAAGATACTCAGTGAAGAGGACTGAAAAGGCTGCACGATGTTACTAGGCTTCTAGCAGGGCATAGTTGTTGTAGTGCAAACAAGCCTGGATGCCGGCCAACGGTTGATGTGTTTTGTACCCCGCGAGGTTCCGGGGCGTTACTTTGAGTGCCCTGGACGGTGAAGCAGTGCCGCCTTGGTGTGAGGACTGAACACCTGGGACATGACCCAGTACTGGCTCGAGCTGTCTTGGTTGGTGTCTGCAGGGGCTGCATGAGCGTGATTGCCCGGGCTCCTGACGGGACGATCCGGCTGTACTGCAAGGGATCTGATACCAAGGTCATGGCCAAGCTGCGCGGCCGCAGCAAGCAGCCCCAGCCGGCGCTGCACCAGCGGACAGAGGAGAATCTGTCCATGTTTGCCCGGCAGGTCTGTGTGAATTTAGTTTGGGCTATCCAGTCTTGTCCTTGCTTTTCCATGGGGGAAATGCACACACACACTGTGACAGGAAGGGGCCAGACGGCAGGTTGTTCCTGTTTTTTTTCCTAGAGAGGCACTTGGTTGGGTGGGTGACGGGGCAAGGCGGGCGGCGTGAGATAGTCGTACACAGGGAAAGGAGAGTGCCAATGCACTGAGGGTGGTTGCCCGAGCTTGCATAGCAGGTAGGCTGTGAAGAGCCTGCATACAGTAGGAGGCTGGAGTTGATGTAGGAGGCAATACAAAGTGCCGTTTGACTCAACATCTATATGCTGCCTCCTGCCTTGAGGGGCTTGCTTGTTCAGGGGAGGTGGCATTCCGTCAGATGTTGGCAAGCTTGGCATGGCTCGGGACGGCAGGGCATGTATACCCACTTGGTGAATTGTTGCATTCTGCTCCAGCGCATCTGACTCCTTCTGGCCTTCGGTTGTCTGGCTGCTTGCAGGGCCTGCGAACGCTGGTTCTGGGTACCAAGATCATTCACGAGGACGACTATGTGGAGTGGGATGCACGCTACCAGGAGGCAGGCAAGCCAGCTGCGCATTCTGTGCTTGGCTTATATGTTGATCTTAAGAAGCAGAACTGTGCGGTATTAGGAGGCAGGCAAGCCAGCTGTGCATTCTGTACGTTGCTTACATGGTGATTATAAGAAGCAGAACTGCGTGCTACCAGGAGGCAGGCAAGCCAGGTCGGCATTTTGTGCTACGCTTGATCCGTTTACTGCATGGAGCAAAAAAAACCATACCAGTCGGCAGGCAAGCCAACCCACACACACCGTACCCTTGCTTATATCCTTGCCTGGGTGAAGGGGACAGCTGTGGCTTGGCAAGCCAGAGATGACAGATGGTGGCTGGCATTAGAGGCGCTCCTACTTGAAGTGCTGCGCCCCTGTCCCCCCTGATCCCCCATGCAGCTGCCAGCTTTGAGGTCCGCGACAGCAAGATGAACGCTCCCAAACCAATGACTAATACACCCTGTCCCCCCTGATCCCCCATGCAGCTGCCAGCTTCGAGGTCCGCGACAGCAAGATGAACGCTCTCAAACCAATGACTAATACACCCTCTCCCGTAATCCCCCATGCAGCTACCAGCTTTGAGGACCGCGACACCAAGATGAACGCTCATAACCCAATGACTAAACACCCTCTCCCGTGATCCCCCATGCAGCTACCAGCTTTGAGGACCGCGACACCAAGATGAATAACCTGGGCAACGAGATTGAGCAGGATCTGGAGCTGGTGGGAGTCACAGCCATCGAGGACAAGCTGCAGGTGCATTGTTTTGGTGTTACTGTTGGGGCTACTGTTGAGGCTGCTAGCAAGTGTAATCGGTCATTGATGCTGGAAGCGATGACGGGGTTGAGCATCATGTGGCGGTGGCGGGGTTGGCCCTGTTAACAGGTGCACTGTGGGGGTGTGGCCAGCGTGTGTGTGTGGGGGTAGACGCTGGGAGTAGGCGGTGGGTCTGGCAGGGGTGGGGTGCCACTTGGGGTGCTTGGTGGGCATGACAGCCACCTAAGAATGCCAGCAAGCCGGGGTCCTGTTCCTGAGCAACTGGTTGGTTTATTCATAACTGTCGGCCTGGGTGGCGGGCAGTTGTGTCCAGCAGGAGCCGGAGCTTCTTGGCCGATCAGACATTTGCAGCACAGCCTTTCCTAGGGCACCATTCTGTGCAGCACGCAGCGCCTCCAATGGCACTGCCACCTCGCCTGGTACATGGCCGCCTGCACGAAGCGTTCTCCTGCCCTCTGCTGGGTGGCTGAAAAGCCCCACAACCTTCCCTTACTTACACCTACTCTTTACAGGAGGGGTCCCCACGGCCATCGCCACGCTGCTGGGTGTGCTGCCAATCGTGCACCCCTCCTAAACCTGCTTTTTCACAACTGTGTGTGTGTGGT
>BBXU01002706.1:0-12073 GCA_001598975.1 Parachlorella kessleri
ACTTCCGCCACGACACCATGATCCTGGCGGAGAAGGAGCGCAAGGTGGGTGGAGGCGTGCGGGTCTCTCTCTCTCTCTCTCTCTTGGATGATGACGGAAGAGGGTTGGTGCCCTCTTTTATAATGGGGAAGATGGCTCGTGACCTATGTCAAGATACAGAGGGAACCCAGAAGGAGCCTAAGGTGGTTGGTTACAACGGAGAGCTGTCGTAAGGCTGCCGCCTGGTGTGCCCGCAGTAGCTCGGTGTGCAGCCTCTTCAAGTTGGGTGGCGGCAAATGGGGAACTCGCTCTCTGTGGGAGGGAAGGCGAGAGCGACGGGGTGTGCCCTATCTGCAGTTGTCTAGGGTCCCTCGCCCCACGGAACCACCCTTGCAGGGTGGCGGGATGCCATGAGGGCTCCGCAGCTACAGCCACGTTGCCACCCGCTGCCTCACGATGGCTCCTATGGATTGACTATTTTAAGCAGCGTCCCACCACAAGTTCTCCTCCCTTGCAGGATGGCCTGATGACTAACCTCAGCGGCCCCTCGCGCAAGCGCCTTTCTGAGCTGGGCCTGGACGGCTGGCGCTCCCGCGGCGCCCTGAACCAGCTGGACTCGTCGGCCGGGGGTGACGAGGAGGCCGGCCGCAGCGTGGGCAGCAGCAGCGCGGGCGGCGGCGAGGGCAGCGTGGGGCGGGACGGCAGCAGGGGCCCTCCTCTCGTGAAGTTCGCCGAGGACAGCACCGGGACTCCAAGGAGCCGTGCTGCCAAGCCGCCCCAACCAAGCGCTGAGGAGTCCCTAAGGTCTCACTATTCCGCCTCGCCCGCTCACTCCCACGCCAGCGGCAGCCCAGGTTGAGCTTCCAGTGCCGCCCCCTGGTGGTGGTTGTGCTTGGCTGTAGGCTATCAGTGGCTGGTGCACCAGAGGCGGGGGAGTGTTGCAGCCCTAGCTGCCCCTTGCCCATGGGGCCTGCTTGGCTGCAGTGCCACCTGCACTCCTCAGCTGGGCAGCAGCTTGTCTCCCACAGTATATAGCACTGAACACACGTGTGTTGCCTGTCTCTTGTACACCAACCACCTCCTCGTCTTTGGGTGCTGCTGCTGCAGGAGCTAACTCCCCGGGTCGCTCCTCGCCCCCTGGAGGCTACTCCTCGCCCCGGGGCAACCCTGGTGGGGCTGCAAGCCCTGTCGACGGCTTCACTCCCACACCCAAATCCAAGGCCAGCGAGCTGTCACTGCGGGAGCTGCCCCAGCTGAACACCCCCGCCAGCGCTAGCGCCGCAAGCAGCGGCCTGCTGGGCACGCCCCGCGGCGGCGCCAGCCGCGGTGGCGGCGCGGCCGCCGCTGCCGTGGCCGCGACGAGCACCGGCGACAGCCTGGAGTCGTGGGCGGGACTGCAGCCGGCGCCTGGGTCGGCGGGGGGTGTACGGCGGGTGACGTATGAGTCCCAGCAGCAGCAGAGGGGCAGCCCGCGTGGGACGCCCCGGGCATGAGGGGTGGCGCATGGGGCCCTGGGAGAGGTGGTGGGTTGCTGGTCAGTCAGGGGGTGGGTGCCAGTGTATGACATAGAGGAGGGTGCTCCACAGGACAGAGCACTGCTACCCGGCAGGCTGCTCATGCAGCGCACAAAATTTGCTTAGCATCCCTTGCCTCGCATGTGCATGCCCGGTGGTGGTGGCAGCCTGCTTTGGTGCCTGGTGTATAATTGGTGTCTCCAACTTTTGGGATGGTCCTGAGACTCTGTTGGTGTTTTAACTGACTTGCCTGCTTGACACTTGGTTTGAACGGCTAGTACGCAACGCAATCAGCGAGACTGCTGCTGGGCTGGTGCATGTAATAAGTAGTGCTGCAGGAAGCACTGGGCAAGCCAGCCGTCAAGTTAGAAGCTGACGTCCTGTTCTCGGCTTTGTGCCCCGATTAATCTGCTGGCCTGAGGCAAGCAAGATCATCCCATGCATCCAGGCATTGCCCTGCCAGCTGGCTGCCATACTTTGTATTTACCCTAAGCCAAGGGGGGGAGTACAAATTTCAGCCAACCAAGCAAGCATTATATCATGGCCAGCAGTACCTCCCTGCCGTCTTTCTTAGCACAAGCTCGGCCCAAGGAAGGGTCCACTGGTCAGCTCTGAACGCCTACAACCCTCGAGCCAGCGCCTTCCGTCCAGCTTCTCTGCGCCCCTGGGCGCTGCCAAGAAGCCTTCGGACCTCTAACCTCACAAGAGGCAGCACTCGGATCGACACTGTTGGGAATACTCAAGAACTTACTGCTCTGGATCAGTAGCAGAGCGAAGAATTGCACTCATGAGCAATAGGCAGATCGCTATTGTTGCTGGCGTGGTGGGGGCCAGCCTGTTGATCGCAGCTGCTGGCAGGTCCAAGGACCGAAACAACAACGACACTGTGTTGGTCAGGGACAGCCATGGCAACCTGCACAGGCGGAGGCGTGGCCACAACCGCCAGAAGCGCAGCAGGGTGCGGGCGCAGGGAGGCGGTCTGGTCGAGGAAGTGGTGACAGAGGAGCCTCGGTTCCCACGGCACCATCGCCGAGCGCCGCCTTCTGTCGCAGCACAGGCAGCGGCGGCTGAGGCGGCTGGGGTTGGCCTCGATGGAGGGCTCTGTGGCCTCAGCGGCGTGCCGCTGCCAGGCCAGCCATACTTGGATGGTGGGCAGAGCCCTTACGCCACTGCAGACCCGCTTGCCGGCACTGCAGCGGGTGCAGCAGCGGCGAGTCCACGGCCAAACACATATGTGGAGGAGTATGCTGGCTGGGGCGGCAGGGCGGCGGCTTGGGGCAGCAGAGCTCAAGGCTGGGGTCTGGCAGGAAAGCAGCTGGACTGGTCGGCGCTGCTGAAGGCAAGTTTGCTGGCCTGGCAGGGCCTGAGCTATGTAACAGTCTATGATGGTGACCCTAGTACGATGCCCCACGGACGTCCACTGCCCTGCCTGCATACCAGCAGCTCCTTATTGTGAGGGTGCTGCCTAACTACAGGGCGAGTTCCATTGTATGTCTTTGCACAGCAGCCCACAGCAGCTTGTCAGCATCAGCAGTACCTATCCACTTCCGTCCCACTAAGACACACCACCCCACATGCCCACCCACACCCACGCAGCCACCTGCCCACACACTCCCACACACTGACACACCCGGCAATGCCTACTGCAGGTTGGGGCGGGCCTGCTCCTCCTTCGCCTAGTCCCCGCGCTGGCCTCCGGCGACTGGGCGCGGCTGGTGGCCTACCTGGTGCTAGCAGGGCTGGCGGCCCAGCTGGTGATGGGCCTCATGTCACAGGTGAGTCATGAAAGGGGGGGGGCGATGCTGGGTATCTGATGCTGTAGCCTGGCTGGCGGCCTACCTGGTGCTGGCAGGGCTGGCGGCCCAGCTGGTGATGGGCCTGATGTCACAGGTGAGTCATGGGGGATGCTTGGAAGGTGATACTGTAGCTGAGCGTGCGCTGGCAGGGCTGGCGACACAGCCGGGAGTGCGCTTTATGGCACAGGTGAGTCACTGCTGGGTAGCCATGCACAGCACACAGGCTGATGCTGGCATACGATTGGGGTCATGTGTGGTATTTGCTTGTGATGAGATACCTACTCACAGATAGGTCCTGAACTTATCAAGTAGCTGTTACTGTGCAATGGGCACATGTATCAACATGCTGCTAGGTGAGGCCATGGAGTGTTGGGATTACAAGGCTAGGCTGCCTGTACGAATGTCTGGGACTTGATTCATTGGTGACCACCAATGAATCGGTGGAGGGGACCATTTTCAGCTTGGTGGTGTGGGTGCATCAACATGCAACAGCAGTACCACAACTACTGATTCATGCAACTTCATTTCAGCAACACCCTGAATTGCTGGCAACTCCCATGCTCCTCCCTGCGCAGACCGATGGTGTGTCCCCGCCCCGCGCCGGCTACCAGCGAGTGGGCCCCCCTCGCACCCCTGGGGTGGCAGCTGCCCTGGCAGCAGAGGTCAGCAACCTCCCCGACCCCTCCACCCCCCTCTCAGCCGCAGCTGCCAGTGCTCGCGGCAGGCAGCCCTTCTACAAGCCGCCCTTCACAGCGTCTGTTGCTGCCGATGATGTCTCCATGCCGGCCAGCCCCTTCAGCAGACATAGGGGTGGCGTCTCCACGCTGGATCCCTTTGCATCTGGGAAACCCCTGGATCCCTTCGCATCTGGGAAACCCCTGGATCCCTTCGCCCCTGCCACCCCCCTGGCTGCCACCGAGGGGGGTCTGGGCCTTGGCCCTGACCTAGGTGGTGTGCCTCTCACTTCCAGCTATGCCTCGCCAGCAGGCCTCGGCAGTATTAGCCCCACCCCGGCTTCCAGGTTCAGCCCAGCAGCAGCAGCAGCACTTGTGGCTGACCCCGCCTTTGCCACCAGCCTCTCCCCCCTAGCGGCCTCTGTGGCAGCAGAGGCTGCTCCTGAGGAGGATGACAGCTATGGCCCGCCGGCCATGGCTGCCGCCAGGGGGACATACATGGAGCCCCTGGGGGACCCTCTAGGGGACAGCCTAGCAGACCCCTTGGCTGGTGGTATTCGTTATGCGCCACGAGCAGCAGTGGTGGCAGAACCAGCGGCAGCCTTCTCACTGCAGCCGGAGACGGCAGCACCCTTGCAGCCACAGCAGCAGCAGCCATTCCGACCTGGGAGGAGCTTCTTTGAGCAGGAGCCAAAGCAGTCCTGGGACCAGCCTAGTCTGACCTCGCCCGGGCTGTATAGGGACAGCAGGGCTGGGCTGCGGCGGTCCCCCTCCCCCTGCCCCTCTGTGGACTATGGGGCTGACCCCTGCGACTCACCCCTACTCACCACAACACCAGCACCAGCAGCGTATGCAGCAGCGGCACCTGCAGTTGACCAGGGGTACCAGCCAGCCAGCGGGGGAGGGCTAGGGCTATACACCCGGCCGGTGCCGCTAGGGAGGGTGGAATTTGATGAGGAGGAGGTGGTGCCGACGCCAGATGAGGTCCTAGGGGACGTCGAGCCAGCGGGGATGGACCTGCCTAGGCGACCGCCAGTGGTGACGGCAGCGGGCACAGCAGGGCAGCCCCCGCTTTCCTCCTTGGGCTCTCTGTTCTCCTCCCTGGAGGAGCGGCCAGCAGCGGCAGCAGGAGGCGTTGACTATGGCGCTGGGCTGGAGTATGGGGCAGAGCTGGGGGGGTATGGCTCAGCAGGGGCAGCAGCAGCAGCAGGGGGGTTTGAGGCTCCGTGCCCGCCGCTGCCGCTGGGTGCGCAAGCGGGAGGTGCCTCGCACTGTGGGCAGTTCTCCCAGCCGCCTCCACCACTATCAGAGCTGTCTTCAGTGCCTTCCCTGGGTCTTAGCCTGGGGCTTGCGGGGGCCTGGGACCAGGAGCCGCCCCTGGTTGCTTACATGCAGCCAGAAGACCCAGCAGCTGTGGATGCCGCCATGGCAGCTGCCCTGCGCGACTGCAGCAGGGGTGGGCCGCATGGCAAGCATCAGCAGAAGCTGGCAGGAGGCCTGGAGGAGTTGGGGGGACTGCTAAGCCTCCCCCGGGGCCCGTCTCTCAGGCTGAGAAGTGTTGGGGAGGGGGGCAGCAGTTCACCCCGGGACAAAGCTAGGCTCCATCGGCCATCCACCCCTGACCTCCTGGCCCCCTCCACACCCCGGCTGTCAACCCCCAAGCGCAGTCGGGGCCTACGCAGGTGCGCCAGCAGCAGCAGCATGAGCACCTACAGTGATGCGGGCGTGGATGCAGCACTCGTGGAGTCTCTTTCCCCGCCAGACTCCCCTAAGGGCCCGCCCCTCCGGAGGCCCGTCCCTAGTGGCGGCTTTGCGTCCTTGAGTCTTGCCATGGCAGAGCCGTCCAGCACCCCCAGAAGTGATAGCAGCCCTGCCACTCCCCGCACTGGTAGCGACATTGATGGCGTGAAAATCACGAAGGGCAGTGGCGGCAGCTGCTATGGTAGCGCCCACAGCAGCGGCGGCAGCTGCCGGAGCAGCCTCAGCAGCAACCCCTCGTTCGCCTCTATCTCTTCCACCTCTGACATAGGAGACTCCACCCCGCTCAAGGGGGTGCTGCCGCGAGGTGTTGCCAAGGCGCGCAGCCAGCCTGAGGGCGAAGCCGATGTACAGCAACAGCCCGACTGGTCCTGCCTGCATGAGCTGGCAGGGGTGTGGCACAAGGTGGGTCACAAAAATGAAATAGGGACAAGTAACTTGTTTTGGGCACGGCGATGTCGGTTGTTGTGTCACCAGGGGACAGTAAGTGGTAGTGGAGTGCCTGTGTTGTTGCTAACCCTATGCCAGTAAGAAGTTGGCTAACTCTGCTCGCTGGGGCAGCACAGCTTGGACCGAGACATGAAGCTTACGAATAGGAGAAGTAATCAACTTGAATCTGGCAGCACAGCTTGTGCCAAGACAAGAAGGTTTTTAATAGGAGAAGTAATCAGAAATGGTGAAAGATATGTATCCCAAGCTTAGCCTAAGACAGCACCCTGTGCTGCAGGACAAGACGATATCAGTGGTATCTGATGCAACGATGGTATCCGATGCAATGCCTAGCTGAGCATGCCCTGCTGCAGGATAAGGCGGTATCTGATGGCATGGAGCCCATGTGCGATGCCATGCAGCTCGGTAGGCTGATGCGCAAGGCCATCGGGTGAGCTGGAAGGATGGCTTGCAAGCCGAGGGCGTAAATGCATGGGAGGTCTGATGTATGGGGTGCTGGTGTAAGGGAGTTTAATGGCCAGGCCGGGCCAGATGTATGCTGTGTACCAATTCGTTATGCTAGTGCCTCTCAACCCACACTGACTGGTGGTGGGTGTGCTGAACCTGGCGATGCTAGGTGCCTCGTGTGCTGCAATGACCAAGCCCTGACTGATGGCATGACTCAGCTTGCTACAGGCTGGTGAAGGGGGTGGAGATCAAGGCAGGGCCTGGCACCTTTGAGATGGCTGTGCTCAGCAAGCTGCCCTGGTTCAAGCTGAGGGAGAGCTACCCGCTGAGTGGCGAGCCCGTGACCATGAGGCGTCGTGACATGCGACGAGGTGGGTGCGGCTTGTCAGATGGGGTCTTGATTTTGTAATGTGTGGGGTTGATGAAGAGCTACCTGCTGAGTGGCGAGTCGGTGACCGTGAGGCCATGTGACATGCGGCGAGGTGGGTGCTGCTGGCTTGCTGTCATAAAAGGGGCAGGTTAGGGCAGGTACTTAAGGGGTGTGTAGGTGCGATATGCTGGGGGCGGCGTGACATGCGGCAAGGTGGGTGCAACTTGTTACTATTTTGAACATGTGTCTCTGGGTCCCTAGAAATTTAGAGGCTGAGAAAGTGTTACCCGCTGAGTGGCGAGCCCGTGACCATGAGACGCTTGGAAATGCGGCGGGGTGGGTGCTGCTGGCTTGTTGGTATTGGTGGTAGTAAAGGTTGTGGAGGCGCGATATGCTGGTGACCGTGAGGAGGCGTGGTTTGCGGCGGGGTGGGTGCTTCGCCTTGTTGGTACTGGGGTCTTGTGTGTATTTTGGAGTTTGGAGTCTTGTGTGTCTGCAGTTATGGAGTTTTTGGCATTGGGGAAAGAGCACCCACTGTGTCGTGAACATTCCCTATGATGAGCAGACTGCTGCCATGCGTAAGATCGCTCCCACTACCTGGTAGTGTTGCTGATATATTGCCCTGTCAGTAACATCCAATACAAACTTGTTGAGACAGCTTGCCTGCCCGCATTCCCCTCTCACATGTGTGGGCAGGCATCACCATTGCACATGCTGAGCCTGCTCCCTTTGACGGTGCTTGTCCTTCTCAAGGCCACCCGCTTCCCCCTGTATTCGTTTGACAGATGTGCTATTCCCTCCTCACGTGTCTGTGCAGGCACCTCCACCGCCCATGCTGAGCCCGCTCCCTCCGGGGGCGTACTGGTGAAGGCCACCTGGGGCAACCCCTGCCCGGGGTCCGTGGAGGAGCACTGGCGCCTGCAGTCGGCGCAGACACTGCTGTGCGACACGCTGCTGGATGTGGAAGGCAAGGAACCAGTCAACACGCGGGCGGTGTTCCGGCGGCGGAGGTAGCGCGGCACGGTTCTGTGCTTCTAGCGGGTGGCTGGTGTGTCCGGGGGTGGGGGACAGGTTGCTGCTTTCTGTGGTAAACGTGCTACCAACCTTGGTCTGGCAGGGCGGCAAGCCATGCTCTGTGAGATGCTCAAGCAAGATGGTGTAATGGTGTTGTATGATTGTTCAGTTGAGAGAAAGGAGGCGAATGGCACCCTTGAGAGCGCCATGGTGGACTTGTAAAGAGAGGCTGAGGCCTGCTGGATATGTCAGATAAATAGCATCACCAGGACGGCAGCAGGATATTGCTCTTGTTGAATATCGTTTACGTTGGCTGAGCAAGAGAAACATTGTGGTCAGATGTGTACTAGGAGAGGAAGGTACAACAATTCACAATTGCTATGTTGTGCGAATTGTGTGCAGTTTGTATTTGCTCCCTCTTCTTTGAAATCCTCAAGTCCTTGGTTTGATAGTGCTGTAGGGGTTGTTGTTGGTGCTGAGTGTAATGTAGTTGATCAGCAGTCTTGGTGATAGCCTTGGACGTTTATCATATTAGCATGGGTGGCAGATAGTGCGAACAGGGAATGAGAGCTGGGCTGGTCTGGAGTGACAGTGCTGGATGCAGAATGAGCCTGAGTCTTGCCTGAGTGCTGAGCCAGTAGGTCTCTCCCCCCGAGATAAGCTAAGGCCACTGTGAGAGGAGATGCAGATCAACTGAAGCAGGGGTTGGAAAACTGGGTTAGGCCTGAAATAAAGCTAGGAGAGAGCAGCAGGAAGCGCAGCAGGCGAGCAGAGCAGGCAGACAGGCTGGCAAGGTGCAGGAAATGAACAGCAGAGCTGCAAGCAAGCTGCAATGGAGCAGAAGCGAGAGGCGTACCTTGGGGCAAACGCCCTGGCAGGAGAGGATATGCTGATCGGATTGCGGATGAGGTTTGCAAATGTTTGCATGATCTCCCACGAACAAAACAACGGAGAGAGACCTACTGGGTCAGGCCTCAGACAAGACACAAAGCGCAACTGCATACAGCCCCAGGGCCTGTCCGTCCCAGTCTACCCCATACCTCCTCTCTGATCTGCAGTACCTGCCACCTTTACCGAACAATGCCATTACCAGTGGTTGGCAGGCTGCAGTTATATGTAAAAACCGTGCACAAGAAACATCCTAACTCATCTCGTTGCCAGCTTCCAGCACCTCTTCCCTCCTGGCAGCAACCCTTGCTTTGCGCCGCCTTTCCCGGGCCTGTTGGGCCCTCACAATCCCGGGCTCCTCGTCCTTGTCCAGCCCATACTGCCGCGCCCGCTCGCTGCGCACCCACTGCTCCCTCCACCCCTCATACTCAGCTAAGCTGTACCCAAACTTCTCACAAAAACTCTTGTTGCTCCTCATAATCCAGGTTAAGGTGGCCTCATGGTGGGTGTCGCCCTTGTGCTCCATGAAGGACACCTGCACCTCACACCAGCGGCCAACCTATGCTGTGGTTAAACACAATAGGCACCAGTAGAAATGAGGGCCGAGCCCACAGCAGCATACTCAGGCAAGACTCGGGAGCATACTTGCACTGTCAGTACAATTCAACCCTACCTCCTCTCTGTCCGGCCCTACCTGCCACCCTACTAATAATGCTTTCAATGACCGCATCAACATGGCATTGAAGACCGTATGTTGAGCACCAATTGAAGCACCCTTGCAGGCATCAGTAGACACCCGCATTGTTGCAAAGCAATCCCTGGTGCGGTTTGCAAGGGGTGTGCCTGCAGTGCCGTGGGCAATATGGCAAGAAGCAGGGCTGGAAGCATGACTTACTCTATAGTCCACCTTCTTCAGGGCACTCATCAAGGTTGAAGGCTGCTCCAGCAGCACATGCCGCGGGCTCCGCCCCAGCACCTCTTCAAAGTAGCGCAGTTTGTCCTGGAAGCCCTCTTTCTTGTAATCATGGGCGAAAAGCTGTGGCTGCCTGCCCACTGACTCGTTTATATCTTCTGAGGACAAGCCCAGCTCCTGCATGGCTTCCACGTTGCCAGCTATAGTGTCCAGCGCAGATACCAGGATGCCGGGTGCCCTGGCCACGGCTGCCACCACGCCCTCTTGGCTGCCCAGCACACTTTGGAGTGCCGCCAGGGTGGGTTTGACTTTGCCCTCCAGATTGCTGGTGAGCACCATGTAATGGCGCGATAGCACCTTGGACAGCTGCTCATCGTCAAACCCTACAACAGCGGAGAGGCAGCTTTACCTGAGCGAGAATTCATGCCACCACATTGGCATATAGATCTGAGTCGCCAGAAGAGACAAGCTCAGCACCGGTTGCCTGCCGCTTCTTGGCAGCAAGCGGCTGGAGGGCACTCCGTGTGGCAAAGAGCCCGCAGCAACCTGCCGGGCTTGAAGACAGCAGGCCACAACTCACTGAGGGGCAAAGTCGATGTGCTGGCTCACCGTAGTCACGCAGGAAGTTGATCTTGGACAGCAGGCTCTCTGTGCTAAGGCCTAAGACACAAAAGCCACCACTGCACAGCAGCCCGGGGATGCTGGCGCGCAGGCAGGGCTCCGTGGCAAGGAGGCTGTCCAAAGAGCTGAGGAGGGTGTCTGAGTCTCTGGAAGCAAGCAAGATGGGGCTGCTGCATACAACCCGCCGCATATCACCTTTACTCAGGGAGAAGCGGCTGACCAGCTGCCCAAGACGGTGCTGCAACACATCAGAGGACACAGCAAAAAGACCCGGCTGAAACAGCCAGAGCTTGGCCATATCTTGCCTGCTGAGCCCCAAGGGATCTGCTTCAAGCCAGGCAATTGCGCCATCCAGCTTTTCTGGCGATGCAGCACGCACTGATTGAGAGTTTGTGATGAAGGCCTTGCACCACTGGCTGTCTGTCACAGCAAGCCGCTGCTGCACATGCTCCTTGCCGCGCTCAAGTTCCGCTACGTCGAAAGCCCACAAATTCTTTGCCTGGCGGCTTGCCAGCCGCAGCTGGTCTGCGCTGAGTTGCTGCAGACACAGCCAGCTGTGCAAGCGGCGTGCCCTATCAAGCGTAAACCAGAGAAATGTCCAGTCTCGGCAATGCCCGTCCCTGATCTCAGCTGCTGTCAGGCCAACCTCCCAGGCAAGGAAGCAGATGCGGGCCATCAGCTCAGCAGCAGGCAGTCGAGTGACTTTGCCACTGGCAGCCCTGTCCGCAAGTACCTCTACCAGCACCTGGGCCAGTGCTAGGGTGAGTTCGCAGTAGGCATCAGGTGCCTGCCGCTGCAGCTCCGCTGGGTCCAGCCCTGCGCTAGCAAGCACTTCAGCGACAGCATCTTCATCACTGCTGCTGCTGCTGCTGCTGCTGCTGCTGAGGAAGCTGGATCCGCTGCCTGCTGGCCCGCTGCCCTCCCCTTCCCTGCTGCTTCCAGGCTGCCCCACTGGTGCTGCTGCTGCCACCCAGCGCTTGCAACCGGCGTTCACAAGGCGATGGTGCACAGCTGGGGAGCCCCTGCGACAACGCCCAACAGCAGCAACCTTGGGCGTTACCCAAGCTGGCAAGGGACAGCCAGGTGGCACAGTCCTTGTTGATGGTGGCAGGCAGGGCGAGCTGAAGATAGGAAGGGTTGCAACCTCAACCTTGCCAGGGAGTAACCTCATATATTCCTGCTTTATTTGGTGACGACTTAAGAGCACCAACCTGTTCCGTAAATGGTGCCTGTGCGCCGGGGTTCTTGCAACGAGGCTCATGGTTACGGAACTGGCAGCCACTGTGGCAAAAAGGCGAGCTAGCCTACATGGACTCGCGCTGCTCCAAGTCCTCACAGGAATTCCAAAACCAGGACAGAGCGAGGTAACCGGCTCGCATGCCCGCTCGGCACAGCCGCTTATGCGCGCTGCGACAAATACCCCCCAACGCCAAGACCTGCGTTTTGGCGCCATGAATTCGATTTGGATCTGCCGTCCGGTTGGACAGCCTGCAAGACCAGCGTCTCAAAAGCCGCACGTGTTCATGCAAAAAGCACGCCTAACATTTGTTCGAACATTTTGCGTGTTGGTGACGAGGATAGAAGCAGGAGTTGTGCTTCCCAGTTAGTCGACGACGGGCACCCATAACCCGGGCCCCCGTACGAACACT
>BBXU01002707.1:0-10820 GCA_001598975.1 Parachlorella kessleri
GCCGCCCGGTACATGAATCGGGCCAATCCCGAGCTCCAGTTTAGGCAGGGTGGAATCCCCTCGGCCTGCTTTCCAGCACTTCGCTGCGGCATGCAAGGTTGGCTGCTGCCATCCTCGGCTTGCGTGTTCGTATTTCAAGTGCTGGAAAGTAGGAACGATCGTGGGAAGAAATACCCTCAGTAGAATATCCCACGCCATGCTGCGGCTGCTGGGACACCTGGCGTGCTGCCATTTCTGTCCTGTGAAGATGAATAGGTCGAGAGGATCGTAAGAAGGGTACCAGACCTCCGGACAAGCACCCAAACCCCGCGTATTGAGACCACCCCCCCCCCCCTCAGGGCGCTCCACTGGAGTACAATTAGGTTCTCTGCATCCCGGACGCATTTCCCAGCTTAGAGCCAAGCCAAATGATTTGGCAGCTGTGTGCTCTTGCAAGTCTGTTGTGACCCCGCCACGTGCGTCTCCCAAAAGGAAGCACACACAAGGGCTGGGACAAGCCACATACCACTAAGAACCCACGCCTCCATTGCACAGAGGAGCGAACTTTTCAATGATTGCGTCAACCTCAAACCCATCCCTGCAGCCACCAGTTCTTAGAAATGCTGCTAGTCGCTTTCGAAGAATGTGAGTAGTCTTGCTACATCAACTGCCCCCCCTTCTCCCTCGAAGCCATGCTGCAATTTCCAGGGGTAGGGTGTGCAAGTGGCCATTTTCCATGAGGGGCTGTGAAGCAGGAGGAGGAAGCCCTGCTAGAAGAAGGCGCAAGCTAACCAGCAGGTACGCAGGTTATGGAACACTAGCCGACACGTTAGCTGCTTCAAGTTGTTGGAGACAAGTGTGCACAACCCCACCCCTCTAGGGAGAATAGCAGCGGAGGTGCCCCACCTGGTACTACCGGCAAAGCTGTACATCAGTGGTGGAGCCGCCTTCACAGCTCCGTCTGGCCCCTTAAACACCACATTGGGACCCTGGCAGCCTTATGAGTGACAAAGCTGGAACCACCTGACCACATAGGGGTTCTCACTGATCAGCCTTTCTGACACTAGGTTAGTACACAGACGTGCACTTATCGCAGAACCAACTCGGTCAGGACAGCATCCGGTCGTCCAAGGGGCCAAAACGCGACAATAGCAAAACCATCACGATCCGCGCTGCTGAACCGCGTGGCTGACTTCTGTGAGTATCTGACCCCGCTTTCTGACCTCACACCTCCGTCGAGTGGCTTGACGTGGCCAACAAGAAGACCTCGGTAGGGCGGCACTGGCGGGAAGGCTACGTCGTCGCCCAAACTTGGACTCTCATAACCCCACCGTTTTCCGGCCAGGGACACTTTCAAAGCATTGATCACAATAGCACTGGCATCATAAGCACCCAAACAAGCTCCGGTTTTTGGGGCGATTCAACAGTTGCAATTGTGCCTCTAAATACTCTTGACTCCTGATCGTCCCCTCCTACGTGCCAAAGGCCCTCACCAGCAACAGATGATGCTCACAAACCCTACAGTGGGGCGCTGTCAGCGTCCTCTCGCCGCCCCCCGAACAGTGCCAGCCAAGGCTCGCGTTCTGGGCTTCAGGCCCCTGTCATTCCGCAAGGGGGATGCCAAGGTACGAGCCTCCTTGGCCTGATCAGCTATCCAAGCCTTGGCGAGCTGACCTAACGTACACCGTCGTGCATGCCACATCCCCTGAGCATGCATGCACGATCTAGCCAACGCCAATGTGCCTTCCCAGTCAACCCTGCTGTTGCTGCTTATGCAGAAGGTCGCGGCAGCCCAGGCTGTTGTCAAGGATCCAGCCGAGACAGTCACTGCTCCCACCAATGGCAACGGCGCCAAGGGCCTGGCCAAGGCTGACATGCCGGCGCCGGCACCTGCTGCTGCTGATGGCCTAGAAGAGCTGAAGCGCATCCTGGCTCGGGCCAAGGCGGCACAGCAGGAGTACAGCACCTTCACTCAGGAGCAGGTGGGTGACTTTGGTGTTGTAACTGCTGGTCCGTGAGGGTGTTTCCTATTCCAGGGCTGAGCACAACAGGTGGCCTTGAGCTGCGCCCAACCTGCCATGCGTTGCATCTACCTAGGGGACGGCTCGTCTCGGCTAGCATGCATAAGAGATTCAGCCCATGTGTATGGGCTGTGGACGAAGGGCTGGTTTGGCAGCAGCATGGATGCTTGGGGCTTCAGGCGTGGCATGCACTGCGGGACAGCACCCCTGCTTACCTTGGTTCCCCCAAAAAGGCATGGTGTGATAATGCTGTGCATGGAGTTCATTGTTTTGTGCATCAGGCACCAGCCCAGGTATAGCGACACTCGTTGTATATCTCAACAGTGGCCCATGGGTCTCTGCAGGTGGATGCCATCTTCAAGGCTGCTGCCCTGGCTGCCAACTCTGCACGCATCCCGCTGGCCAAAATGGCTGTGGCTGAGACCCGCATGGGCTGCGTTGAGGACAAGGTGGGCAATCACATATTTTCGGAAGTGTATGCGAGTACCAAGCTGTGGGTGGTAAATGACTGGTGCCTGCATAGACCTGCATGTGCTGCTTGAAGGACGTTGTTGTGGGAGGTTTGGCAGGTGGCATGGGCTGGGTATGGGCAGCGGTGGTCTAATTCTATGGGTAGTTTGGGTATGGGTAGTGTGCAAGTAGGCTGGTGACATGTGTGGAGTGCCGGCTAGGCACATGAGCAGGTCTTAGAGCGTTGGCTCCACTCCCCGTGTGTATCCTTCTGGGTACTAGAACCCTGTAGAGGGTTGGAATTGGGCGAGCATGTCTCATCTCACCGCCTGGCACCATTCTTGTTTTGTGTACCGAAACTGCAGGTCACCAAGAACCACTTTGCCTCGGAGTTTGTGTACCACAAGTACGCCGATGAGAAGACCTGCGGCGTGATTGAGGTGGGTGATAATAGAGCCGATGATGACTCACCCGCAACTCCCATGAGCGCCTAGATGCTGCTGAGCACTCATATGAAGCCACTACATGGCTGGTTGCAGGGCAGGTGCACATGCTGGAGTCAGTTTGGTGTGCCCGCCGACAGCCAGACTTTCTGATATGGGATCGCCTTCGTAGCATCAGAGTGGTTTTACTTTAGTCCTGTGTGGCTGTCAGCTGTCCGTGCCGAGGCTGTACAACCAGGGTAGTGCGAGGCGCACCCGCGGCAAACTTAGGATGGTGTTGGTTCCTAAGCGCGAATGATTCTTTCTAACTGTCCATGCAAACTGTCCTTGCAGAGGGACCCGGCTGGCGGCGTGACCAAGATTGCCGAGCCGGTGGGCGTGATTGCGGGCATCGTGCCCACCACCAACCCCACCTCCACCGCCATTTTCAAGGCGCTGCTGTGCCTCAAGACCCGCAACGCCCTGGTGCTCTGCCCGCACCCCCGTGCTGCCAAGTGAGTCGTTGATTATTCACGCTTGCAGGTCACACAGAAGCAGCGGGATGTTTGCCATGCGTTGGGAAGTGCACCTGCGTGCGCCCTACCACCTGCTGCCATTATTATTATTATTATTATTATTATTATTATTATTATTATTATTATTATTATTATTATTATTATTATTATTATTATTATTATTATTATTACTATTACTATTACTATTACTATTACTATTACTATTATTATTATTATTATTACATTAAGATGTCCCTGCCGCTGATGCACTGCCTCGGGCTTCGCTTTGCACGTCCCCTGCCAGGTCAGCAATGAGCATTGAGGCATCCACCACCCCCCTGCCCCTTACAGGTCGACCATTGAGGCGGCCCGCATCGTGCGCGACGCGGCCGTCGCCGCCGGCGCGCCCGAGGGCATTGTGGCCTGGATTGAGCACCCCTCGCTGCCGGTCAGCCAGGCGCTGATGTCGGCCCCAGAGATCTCCCTGGTGCTGGCCACCGGCGGCCCCGCAATGGTGAGCAGCATGTTTTTTGGTTGTTGTGTGTGTGTTTTTATTTATGTTGTGGTGTCTTACGTATCAAGGCGCTCTGGCGTGTGCCTGCCACCGGTGGCACCGCCGTGGTGGGACAGACACTAATCCCTGGCTCTTGCTCGTTGTTGTGTGGGGAATTTGGAAAAGCATGTGGGTATGCTTTCCCACATGCGCTAGCTATGGTCAGGGGCTGCCGCTTCTCAGTACTCAGGCAGGGGCTAGGCTTTGGCTGTGTCCTCCGTGTGTGATGGTTGCTTGTATGTATGACCATGCAATGGCCACCACTCGTAGCCTGGCTATGCACACCTTCACTTTTTTGGGTAGGACGTGAACCCAGTGTTGAAGCTGTGTTCCCGCGTCACTCATGTGTGCAGGTGCGTGCTGCCTACTCCTCGGGCCACCCTGCGCTGGGTGTGGGCGCCGGCAACACCCCCGCTGTGATCGACGAGACCGCGGACGTGCAGGTATGGGGCAAGCAGCATCAGCCTCTTCTCATTCATCACAGCTATCCTGCATTGTGGCCAAATGCAGCTGCCGCCCTGTGTACCGGCATGTCTGCCTGCGTAGGGCTAGTCGGTGACCAAGCCCCGAGATTAAGGGCTCCTCAAACTCACCCAACATTTTGTACAGCAGGACTCGTTGCCACGGCTGCTGTGTGCTGCTGTGCCCTCCAGGTGGCCGTCTCCTCCGTGTTGCACTTGCGCTAGTCCACTGCCTGCACCACAACATCACAGCAACACAACACCCTGCTGCTGTGCCTGCTGTGCCCTCCAGGTGGCCGTCTCCTCCGTGTTGCACTTGCGCTAGTCCACTGCCTGCACCACAACATCACAGCAACACAACACCCTGCTGCTGTGCCTGCTGTGCCCTCCAGGTGGCCGTCTCCTCGGTGCTGATCAGCAAGACCTTTGACAATGGCGTGATCTGCGCCTCGGAGCAGTCTGTGGTTGTGGTGGACTCTGCTTACGAGGCCGCCAAGCACGAGTTCATCCGCAGGGGCGCCTACTTCCTGACGGAGGAGGACAAGGAGAAGGTGGGCATGCGGTATTGGTATGAGATTGAGAGAGTCAGACGAATAGTTCGTTGTTGCGATCCCAGCTTAAAATGCCCCCTTTGGCGGAAGGAACTTCTACACCAGAGAGCACGGGCCTGTTGCCTGGCACAGCGCTGCATTGCCCTGGAGGTGCGGCAAGTGCCCACCCCATCTCACTGGTAGCCCTTCCAGCTAGAAGGCACGTTGGAGCAGCGGGACATCTGCACTCACTCACCACTGCTTCCTTAGAGCTCAGCGTCCGCCAGAAGGCCCGCCTTGCTGTCCTTTAATGGAAGCGACCCTGACTGACTTGTGTGTGCTTGATGGTGTGCCTCCCTGCAGGTCCGCAAGGGGCTGTTCCCCAACGGGCGTCTGAACGCAGACGCTGTGGGCCAGAATGCCGTAAAGCTGGGCGAGATCTTTGGGCTGACGGTGCCGCCCTGGACCAAGGTCCTCATCGGCGAGGTGAGTTTGGGGGTTGCCCGTGAATTTCAGGCTTGGTGGAATCCCCCGCCTTTGTCTCGACCAAGGTCCTCATTGGCGAGGTGAGCCTGGGGGTTGCTTGTGAAATTCAGGATTGGTGGAATCCCCTGCCTTTGTCTCGACCAAGGTCCTCATCGGCGAGGTGAGCCTGGGAGGGTGCTTCTGCAGACCAAGCCGGATGTAACCCCCTGCCTTTGGTTCCACCTGGGTGGGATGTGGTAGCTGCAGAGCTCGCACACGATGGGGCTCACGCACTGGGCAATCATGTGCAAGAGCAGGATGGCTGTCAGTGTTCGACACTAGGAACTGAGTGGTGCAAGAGCAGCAGCAGCAGCAGCAGGAACAGTAAGGTGTGCACCGGCCGCCGCTTGCGCAGGTGGACGTCATTGGCAAGGAGGAGCCGCTGTCTGAGGAGAAGCTGTGCCCGGTGCTGGCCATGTACCGCGCCCCCGACTTCAAGGGTGCCGTGACCATGGCCGACAAGCTCATCAACATGTTTGGCCCCGGCCACACAAGGTGAGGCGAGGCAGCAGGGCCGGCCTCGAAGTTGTTTGGTTGAGGGTTGAGGGTTTGCGGTACATGCTGGGGTGAGGCGCGGCAGCAGGCCAGGCCTGCAAGTACCTTGGCTTTGTTTGGACATGACTTGTTTCCTGAGCATCCAGTCCACGGGTTTTTGGCTGGACTATTGGAAGCTGCTTGTTTGTGTTGGTATTTCCCTCCCTCCCCCAGTTGTACCACGGCCGAGAGTCCACGACCAGCCTGCTGCACGTGTGTTGGCTCCGTACGGCTCCTGCCCATTATTACCTGCATATCTTAAGCCAGCTTATGTGCCTGCCTGCCTTGCAGCGTGCTGTACACCAACCCACGCAACCGGGAGCACATCGACTACTTTAACAGCATTGTGAAGACCGTGCGCGTGCTGGTGAGCTCCCTGGGGAGGATGGCACCCGCCCCGCCCCTTCAGCTATGAATACCGCATGACACAGGCAGCTGACAGAACCGTCAGGCCGCGGAAACCAGGCCATGCGACCTGCTTGCTCAAGCGCCGGAATTTGGATCCCTCCTGTGCTCGCTCAATGCATATCTAAGCTCAGTCTGTATGGGGGACGCCTCAGCATGAGAGTGGGGTGTGGTCCCTTACCAGGGTCTTGTGTACACTCTGCAGATCAACACGCCCGCCTCCCACGGCGCCATTGGGGACCTGTACAACTTCCACCTGGACCCCTCCCTCACCCTAGGCTGCGGCTCCTGGGGGTCCACCTCCGTCTCCACAAGTGAGTGATTGAAGAGTGGCATGGGCAGACTGCTTTTGCACAGTCGAAAACAGGTGTTGAGGGGTACAGTGGGGTACAAGGGGGGGCTGCGGCTCCTGGGGGTCCACCTCCGTCTCCACAAGTGAGTGATTGGTGTGCTGGCATGAGCAGACTGCTTTTGCACAGTCAGAAACAGGTGTTGACGGGTACAGTGGGGTACGAGGGGGGCTTGCGGCTCCACCTCCATGTCCACCAGTGAGTGATGGAGATGCTGGCATGGGAAGGCTTTTCTGTGCACCTGAAGTAGGTGTGTTGGACGGGTGTGCTGGGTGAGCACCGCTCCTACGCTCACCCGGGGCTGCGGCTGCCTCCCCCTGTGCCAGCCACATCCACCTGTACCCGTGAGCTGTGCCCCTCGTTAAGAGCAGCAGGCGCAGCGCTGATTGTGAGTGTGGGTGAGGAGGTGCTCCCTCCCTTGGTGCTGCATGTGGGACAGCTGTCCAGCATTTCCAGCTAAAGGCCAATATCTAGCTAAGCGTTGTGTGTCCGCCTGCACCCTGGCTACAGATGTGAGCCCCCGCCACCTTCTCAACATCAAGAGCGGCATTGAGAGGCGGGAGAACATGTGAGCGTGCAGGCACTTTGCCTCCTCAACTGCTTCTCCTCTTTAGACGAAGTCTGGGTACCAACCAGCGCATTCTGCAGCCGCATTTGATTTGGGTCTGCTGCTTACGCCCGGGGAATCAAGCTGCTAGTAAGGTGCTTGCACTACGGCTTTTAAAGGGACAAAAACTGATTCCAGACAGACTACTGCCTTGTGCCTGGGCTTGCAGGCTGTGGTGCCCCATGCTCCAACAGTCTACTCCCAAGCCATGCACGCTGGCCTTTTGTGCCCTTGTGGCCTGGGCTATTATTTAATTATTTAGTTGCTTGATGTCTGGGCTTGCAGGCTGTGGTTCCGCGTGCCCCCCAAGGTTTACTTCAAGGGCGGCTGCCTGGAGACTGCCCTGGGAGACTTGAAGGACAAGAAGCGTGCATTCATCGTAACTGGTGAGCCAGCCTTGTTTAGTCTAGTCTAGTCAAGTCTAACAGCATCCCGTCACCTGACCATGCTGCCCAGCCTTGCAAGCCCCAAACAAATTCATACGCGCTGCTGCACTTTACCGGGGGGTAGGGGCCTTCCTGACCCCCGGCTATTCTCACTCCTTTCCCAGCGCCTCCCTTAGCAGCAAAGTCTCCGTTGCTGAGCTTCAGGCCTCTCTTTCTCAAGCGGCAAGCTCCTCAGTACTAGCTGACGCCTGGAAACATATGTGTTGCTGTGCAGACAAGCCGCTGTTTGACATGGGACACACGGACAAGCTGACTTCCGTGCTGGATGACTACGGCATGCGGCACCATATGTAGGTCGCTGATGGTTCCTTCCAAGTTACAGAGCCGAGTGCGGATTTTATTTTGGGATGGGTGGTGTCTTGATGGGGGCAGCAATGCATGGCTTGCACTGCCCAGGGGCCACTCTGTCGGCCGGGCCAGCTCCACTGCTAAGTCAGCAGTATGGACCGGCGTGACAGCCGTGCACCGCGCTGCAGCCTCATGCATCGGCAAGCCTGGTCCCGAGGAAGGAGCAGCCCCTTGGTGGACTGCTGCTGCGACCTCGTATCCCTAGCGTCACAGCTCAGTCCAGAGGCACTGATCTTTGACCACTGGCGTGTGGCTGCTGCTGCAGCTTCTATAACGTCACACCCGACCCGACCCTCACCTGCATCCGGGAGGGTCTCAGAGAAATGGAGGTGGGTGCCAGCTTGAGACTGTGCCTGTGCAATGGCATTTGATTGTAATTGTGGATCTGCTACCTGGGGGCCTTTCGCAAGCTGTGGTCATCCATAGCATGGTCATGCAATGTAGGGTGGTGGGCTGTCTCGCATGGCCAACTGCTGCAGTCGGTCTGTGCTCGCTGCTGGCGTGCCAGTCCTGCTGCCCCTGGCCAGCAGGGCCATGTGCTTCAAATAAATAGCAGTAAAAATGCGCAGGATATGACTCCTTTCCTCGAGCACAGAGAGAGTAACAGAGGATTGCTTACCTTGGTTTTGTTGTGACGCAAAATGCAGGCTTTCCAGCCGGACCTCATCATCGCCATTGGCGGTGGGTCCCCACTGGATGCTGCCAAGATCATGTGGCTGATGTATGAGGTAGGCCGAGGTGTCTGTCTACGCAAATGTCTGCAAGCCGTTGTCCCGGGCAACCATTCTTGCACTGTGGGCAGCTGCAAACGAACGGTCAGTGCTGGGTGACCCCAGGGCGCCGTCGAAGAGTAGTGCATGTAGGGCCCTGGCTGTCTGGAGGCCATGAGTTACAGGCAGGTTTAGTAGGGTTGACACGGTTGTTGGGTGGCTATGGTGAGCTGCATGTGCTGCATATGAACCCGTATGGCTAATGATGGCTAACGACGCCCCTTCTGCGGTCCTCGGCCTTCTAGAGCACCACCTGTCAGCTCTGACAGTCTGCACATGTGCTGCTGCCGTTTGCAGGTGCCCAACGTGGAGTTTGAAAAGCTGGCAGTGCGGTTCATGGACATCCGCAAGCGCGTGTACGAGGTGAGAGGCTGGTCTGAAAATCTCTCACTCGGTCCGGTGGATGCCCTGACTAGCTGCCCTGGGGTGCCCAGCATTGGCAGTGCCAGCTGCCAGCAGGCTGGTCCAGGACCCTGCTTATGTAAAGTTCAGGCTAGGCCTGCAGCCCAGGGAGCACGGTGTGTGACTGCCTCCGTAGCCGCACCGTTTCTCCAAGGCGGTCGCCTGCTGCCGGCTTCTCTGCACCTGCCTCCCCAACTGCATGGCTTAATGCCTCAACGAGCCCTCACCTGCAGCTGTCAGTGCCAGGCAAGACGGTCCCTGCTTGGCGCGAAGCCCAAGGAACATGGTATCGCGGCCTCCCCAGCTGCATGGCTCAAGGCGTTGTTCCCCCCTGCAGCTGCCGGAGCTGGGCAAGAAGGCACCCCTGGTTGCCATCCCCACCACCTCGGGCACCGGCTCCGAGGTGACCCCCTTTGCCGTGGTCACCGACGACGCCACCGGCCAGAAGTACCCGCTGGCCGATTATGCCCTGACCCCCACCATGGCCATCGTGGACACCCACCTGGTGCTGGGCATCCCCAAGAAGCTGACGGCATACGGTGGGCTGGACGCGCTGGTGCACGCCCTGGAGAGGTGGGTGTGGGTGGTGTTTCTCTGTCTCTGTCCCCTGCTTGTAAGATGGTAATTGGTGGGGCCCAGGCATCGCTGTGCATGTTTTGAGGCTCCAGGGAGCACCCCGCGATATGGTTTGTGTGTGTCTCAGGTTTAACACGTGTTTCCATACTGCTGGAGCGCCGGCTACAAGGCTAGTAGCCCACATATATCACTGACATGCGGGAGTTGCTGCTGCTTCGGTTACAGCTACATGTCCATCTTCTCCACCGACTACATCAAAGGGCCTGTCCCTACCTCGCTGGCGTTGGGATAGTTTACGAACTCTGGCTAACTGCTTGTCATGTGCTTGCTGCCTGCAGCTACGTGTCCATCTTCTCCACTGACTACACCAAGGGCTTGTCCCGCGAGGCCATCTCCCTGGTGTTCAAGTTCCTGTACCGCTCGTACAGCAACGGCACCTCCGACTACGAGGCCCGCGAAAAAATGCACTCGGCCGCCACCGTGGCCGGCATGGTGAGTCACCCTGAGCTTGTTGTTACTTGAGTGGTACTGAGTACCTGCTGGTGCATGCCACAGTGGCTGGCTGGCATGATGAGTTGGCACAGCGAGTTGGAGGGCGGTAGAGGTGCCGTTAGGTGGCATCAACAATCGGCACCTGCTCACTACCTTGGGAGGTTGCCACTGTGTGCAGGCCTTTGCCAATGCGTTCCTGGGCATCTGCCACAGCATGGCACACAAGCTGGGCGCGCAGTTCCACGTCCCCCACGGCCTGGTGAGTTGCTACTGCCGCCTCCTCTGTCCCCAGCGCTGCAGAATGCGGCTCAATACGCAGAAGCAGGCTCGCGTGCCTCATGTCCTTCACGCATGGGGATGCACGCAGCTGGCTGGGAGAAGGCTGGCTGCAGCCATGGTGCTACGTTAGGTGTTGACACTCCCATGGACTTCAA
>BBXU01002712.1:0-18503 GCA_001598975.1 Parachlorella kessleri
GGGGAGTGCTCGGAAGAAGTGCAGGAACCCCTTGCACAGGGAACACCTCCCCAACACTGCAGCCCCTCAACTGTGCCGTATTCACTTACCCCCCCCCTCCCCCCGCAGGGTCCCCGGGGCGGGCACTCCCGGAAGAAGTGCACGACCTCTGTGGTCGTTGCATAGCCGCCGACCCTTGCACCCTCCACATTGGAGCCCCCTAATTCTACCCACATTCCTTGCCCCCCCCGCAGGGTCCCCGGGGAGTGCCCGCCCGAAGTGCACGACTTGTGCGAGCGCTGCATGGCCTCCGACCCGCGCGACCGTCCCTCCGCCAAGGACATTGTGCTGGCGCTGGAGCACGCTGTGGGCGACGTGAGCAGGGCCGCCACGCTGGCGGGGCGGCTGTCCAACAACACTGAGGCGCCACCGTCGTCCAACGGCGCCGGCGGCGGCGGCGGGACCGCGGGTGGTGACGGTGGGTCCCCCTCCTGGTTTAAACCTCACCCCTAGTTTCTGTGCGCTGTTGTGGGGTTGGGGCCGGAGGTGCTGGCAGTGGCTGGAGTTGAGGGGGGAGGGTTGATGCCAGCCTCAAAGTGGTAGGGATTAGGGTGACATAGTGGTATGGACTGGTGGTAGCGAGGCATGGCGCAGTCTTGGCTCTGGGGCACGCTGGGGGTCACGCTGTGAGCATAGCGGGAATCCTGGGGAAGGCTCAGTGTTTGCCAGCATGCCGGCGGTGGCATGGGGACGACGGTGGACAGGGAAGGTGGTGGTAGACAAAGGGGGGGAGCTAGGTGCGCTGGGTGCTGCGGAGCGTTGTTTGTGGGGATGGTAGGGTGCAGCAGAGATGGGATTTATAATGGAATGCACGCGACAGAGGGGGTAGATAGCAGTTTAAATGCCAGCTGCGTCAGTCAGCGGAGCAGGGGGTAGGAACACCACAAGCGATGTGGGATTTGTGGGCCTAGCAGAGGGTTACGCAACTGCTGTCCGGCACCCATTGTTTGCGAACAAGGGTTTGACTGCTCAGCTTTGGTGGATGCGAAGGGGATGCGTGCTTATGACTGCTGGCAGGGAGGGGTGAAGAAAGGGGGAGGAGAGAACAGGAAGGGCATGTGTGGAGTGTGTGCATCGCCGCGAGGGTGCCTCATGGCAGTGAGTGTCTCGATGCTTGCATGTCCAAAGCAGTACCGTGGCGGTGCAGTAGGGGAGTAAACTGCTGCGTTTTCACTTATCATAGTTCTTCGTCTTAGAGCCGTGTGAACCCTGCCCATCCCTGCAGGCCTGTCCACCGGCGTGGGGCGCCTCACTACCACCATGGAGGAGGCGCCGGCGCCGGCGCCCCCATCTCCCAGTGCCAGCCCTTTCGCCGCGGGCGCGCTGCAGCAGCGGCGCGACAGCCCCACCACCCCCCGTGGAGCGGCCGAGGGCGCCGGCGCCCTGGGAGCGGGCCACGAGGCCCACCAGGAGGCAACAGTCAGGGGTGGGACGGCGGCCGCGGCCCTAGAGGGGGCCCTGTCCCCCCCGCGCTCGAGCGACACCTACTCGGGGTACGGCCCCCCGCCTTCGCTGGCGCACCTGCCGGCCGTGGTCACCAGCGGCGGGAGGAGGCCGGCATCATCGTCGGGGGTCTCCTCCGCGGCGGCGGCCGCTGCCGCCCCGACACGCGGGGCCGGCGCCGGCGGGGCAGCGGGAGGGTTGGCGTCGGCCAGCGGCAGCGCTGATGTGGCGCCAGCCGGGCAGCTGCAACAGCATGAGCTGGAGCTGGTACCACCAGTGTCCGGCATGGTGGGTGCGATCTCGGGAGAATGCCCGGCAGCAGCAGCAGCAGCAAGGCGCGGAGGGGCAGCAGGGCCAGCAGACGGCCGCTCGGTCCCTGCTGCCCTCCCTGCTGAAGGCAGCAGCCATGTTCCCCTGGAGCCGTGGTCAGGGTTTGGTGCCCCCCCGCAACAGCAGCAGCAGCAACAGCCGAGCTCTTTGTCTCCCCGGCAGCAGTCCTCTGTATCGCTGCAGCACCCGTCTGTAGACTTGCGGCAGCCGTCCGTCTTCCTGCAGCAGTCGTCGGTGGTCCTGCGGCAGGCTTCGACGGCCTCACGGTTCAGCACCGGGCCCCTCACCCCCAACTCAAACCGGCCCGCCAGTCCATTTGAGCTGCGGGCACAGGCGGCCACGCAGCGGCCCAGTGGGAGTGTCGGCGGTACTGCCAGAGGTACTACGGGTACCGCGTTCGGTACTGCTGGCAGTAGTGCCAGCCCCGGGCGGATCAGCAGCCCCTTCGAGGCGCTGGCGCTGCGCGCGCTGGGCTCCGGCGCGCTGGCGTCCACCAGCAGCGAGCTGTCGCGGGTGGGCAGTACCGTCCCTGGTACTGCACATGGTACTGCAGCAGTACCGCCCAGCAGTACCAGCGGCCACACCAAGCGGGTGAGCTTTGAGGCCATCCCCTCCTTCCCCCCCTCACGGGAGGGGTCCTCCCTGAAGGAGGGCCTGTCGTCTATCAGCGAGGGCATGCCTGCCTACTGCGCGCCAGGCACTGGCAGCCTAGCCAACGGCAAGCCAGCTGCAGCCAAGGTCGATAGGAGGTCGGTTGTGGAGGTACCGCCAGAGGTGGAGGGGGCCTGAGCTTGTGGGCTTGTGAGCGTGGTGCTCTTATAGAATGCTGTATGTGGAACCTAACCCTCGGGAGCGGTAATTGGAGGTGCACTTGGTAATACTTGATGGAGAGATGGGTTGCTGATGTGTCATGTGGGGCAGCTCTGTATGCACCAAGAGTGATTGCCGTCCGTCTCTGAGCACCACCCCACCCACAGGGTTCTTGCCTGGATTGCAAGCGCTGATAGTCCAAGGGAACTGTCTTTGCTTTGGGTGCCAATACCTTGACAAGACTTGTCTTGATTTTAGCTGCTCATACTGGGGCCTTGTCTTGCTTTATAATGCCAACACCTGTTGTTCAGGTGTCCTAGCTGTTTTCCCTGCTGCCTACGAGTAGGTGCGTTGATTGGGGGCGTCTTGGCTGGGAGTGTGTTGACTTCCCATTTTCTACCGGGCTGTCGGTGCACGGGTGCCTTATTTCTTACACTTTTTTCCAGGCGTTCTTCGCGTAATTTTCTCAAGTATGCCGTGCTGGCGCCTGCTGTGCCCACTGCTGTGCAGCGACTTGTCATGAGAAATCGGCCGTGAGGAGAGTTTGTGGGGTTGTCAGGTCAGGGATTTTCTGGAGCGTACAGTTTCTGGGGCTATTCGGAGTTGTTTTGTGACGACACCTCGTTGCTGTGCGCCTTGTGGCGTCGCATCTTGGGTTTCTCAGTTCCTGGGGCTTATCCCTGTGGGTAGTGACTGTTCGAGGGCTCGTTGTAGCAAACTTTGCCGAGAGTTTGCCAGATCCTGTTGCGCGTTGCGCTTTCCATCAACGGTCGGCTGTGATCTGTTGCATAACACTGTTGGAGGAGTTCCTGAGGGATGTTGGGTGGCTGTGGTGTTGACGTGCCTTTTATGCCTCGGTCTTGCTATCTTGCTAGGATTTGTCAGTGCTAATGTTGTCTCCTCGGGCTTGAGCTCGCCCCCTTGTGAAGAGGCCAGGAGGACTGCCTACCTACAAGGCTAGTGGGGATATGGTGGTAAGCTCCGCCGCACCACGGCGTCAGCTGCACAAGAAAACAGATCTTAGGTCATAGCATATTTGCATCCAGCCCCCTGTTCAGTCAGTCAAAAAGTGCTCCTGCCTCGCCTTTGTTCGCATCGCCTGCCACAACAAGAGGCAATACACAGAGCAGAACTGCATACAGCGGGGAGAGGGGAGAGAACTACTGGCTCAGAACTCAGGCAAGACTCAGGTTCATTCTGCATCCAGCCCTGTCCATTCCGTCCAGTCCAGCCCAGCTCTACTCCCTGTTCGCACTACCTGCCACCCATACTAATACAGCCCTGTCAGCACAGGTTGTCCTATCTCCTCTCTTTTCGCATCACCTGCCACCCTTAACAAAACCACTCATGAACTCACCTGCTGCTGCAGCCCGGGCACTAGTTCATGATTGTCCCCGCAGCCGCTTCATGCCAGCACGCGGTGCGTGGACCTTGGATCATGCCTTGGATTGGATGAGCGGGTTATACGTCCACCAATTTCCTTAAGAACCTCATGCAGTGCGTCCTAGACAGGCTCTCGCCGGTCTGCCACTGTGCCTGCCTCTACTACAAGCGTCCATGCTCCTCGCTGCAAGAACTCCGGCGCACAGCCAGAGTTTTTGGAACCAGTTAGTGCCGATCACAAAAGACTAAACAGAAGGGAGGTTATGATCCCCGACAAGGACCTGTGCCACCTTGCCAGCCTCGGCAGCAATATAGACGCTGTGTTGGTCGTTGTCGCGCAGGGGCTTCCCTAGTTGTGCAGCGTCACCACTTGAGCGCCAGGTGCAAGCGCGGGGTAGCAGCAACACCAGCGGCAGTGGGGCAGCCTGGCAGCACCAGGGAAGGGGAGGACGCAGAGCCAGCTGGCAGCAGCGGATCCAGCCCCAGCGGCAGCCTCAGCAGTGACAGCAGCTGCAGCGGCAGCGGCAGCGGCAGCAGCAGTGATGAGGACGTCATTGCTGCAGTGCTTGCTAGCGCAGGGTTGGACCCAGCCGAGCTCCAGCGGCAGGCACCCGAAGCCTACAGCCAACTTAGTGTGGCGTTGGCCCAGGTGCTGGCAGAGGTAGTTGTCGACAGGGCTGCCAGCAGCAAGTTCACCCGCGTGCCGCCTGCTGAGCTGATGGCTCGCATCTGCTTCCTCGCCTGGGAGGTTGGCCTGACAGTAGCTGACATTAGGGCCGGGCACCGCAAAAGCGGAAAGTTCCTCTTCTTTACTCTCGATGGTGCACGCCGCTTGCACCGCTGGCTGGAAATGCAACACCTCAGCACAGACCAGCTGCGGCTGGCAAGCCGGAGCTACAGCACCTTGTGGGCTATCAACGCACTGACATTTCAGCGCAGCAAGAAGCATGTGCAGCAGCAGCTTGCTGTAACACACACCCAGTGGTGCAAGGCCTTTACGACGCGCCCTGTGGCAGTGCTGGCATCCCCAGAGAGAGTGAGCGGGGTGATTGCCTGGCTTGAGGCCAAGCCCTTGGGGCTCAGCAGGGCGAAGGCGGCGCAGCTTTGGCTTTGTCAGCCGGTTCTCTTCAGCCTGTCTGCAGAGGTGTTGCAGCACCGTCTGGGGCAGCTGGTCAGCCGGTTCGCTTTGCGTGAGATTGACATGCGGCGGGTTGTTTGCAGCAGCCCCACCTTGCTTACTATAGGCGCACACACCTTCGCCAGCAAAATGGATAGCCTCCTTGCCGTAGAGCCCTGCCTGCGCGCCAGCATTCCCTCGCTGCTGTGCAACGGTGGTTCTGCCCTGGCCCATAGCACAGAGACCATACAGTCCAAGGTCAACTTCCTGCGAAACTATGGTGAGCAAGCGCACCGAGGTCTGGTAACTGGGAAAGGGTTACGTGACGCATTAAGCCTCAGCAGACTTGACTAGCATGCTTGCCAAAACGGGTACCTCTCACAAATGCACGCTGCCACAAAGGATGTAACACCCCCCCCCCCCCCTGCATGGGTTATTATACCTCTGCCTTTGGTGAAACAGATTCATGCCACTGTGAAAAGAGTTTTTGCGAGTTTTGCTGCCTCGTTGCCATTGTAGGGTTTAACGAGGGGCAGCTAACCTATGCGTTGCGGAGGAACTACATGGCACTCACCAGCAATATAGAGGACAATTTTAAGCCCACCCTGGCGGCACTCCGGCGCGTGCTGGGCAGCCAAGAGGGTGTTGTGGGGGCAGTGGCCACGGAGCCCAAGCTCCTGGCTACTGCTTTGGAAACCTTGGAAGGCAATGTGGAGGCCATGCAGGCGCTGGGCTTGTCCCCAGCAGATATACGGGCGTCAGTTGGCAGGCAGCCGCAACTTTTTGTCTATAATTACAAAAGTGAAGACTTCCAGGACAAGCTACGCTATTTCGAAGCGGTGCTGGGCAGGAGCCCGTGGCAAATGTTGGTGGTGCAGCCGGTGCTCCTAAAGAGTGCCCTGTGGCGTGTGGACTACAGGGTAAGTCATCCAGTGGCCTTGCTACCGCCCACCGTGCCGTCATCCTTCGTGCATGTATGCCCTGACCACTCACAACATGGGTTGCTGGCAAGAGTGCTTGCATCACAGTATCTGCTGTGGTGTTTTAGTGTCATTTACGTATTTGCTCTGCAAAGGCTGTGCTGTCTTTATCCTGGATAACATGCTTGCACTGCAAGTAGCGCTGAGTTGCTCATTGTCATGCAGACTTGGTCACAACTTAGGTTGGCGTGGGGTGCAGGTATCTTTCATGGAGCGAAAAGGCGACACCTACCACAAGGACACCTTAAGCTGGGTAGTGTGGAGCGACGATAAGTTTCTTGTAAGTATGGGTACAGCTTGGCGGAGTACGTGGGGTGGAGAGAGCAGTGGGTGGGCAGCGAGCGGGCCCGGCTGTATGGGCTGGCCAAGGAGCCCGGGATGGCAAGAGCCCACAGGGCCCGGGACAAACGGGGCAGAGCCAAGGTTGCTGCTAGACGGGAAGAGGTGCTGGCAGCTGGCGAAGAGCAGGGCTAGGGTCGTCTAATGCCCGAAGAGTGTCTGCAGCGTGAGCCATGATGTTATGTAGACATATAGGAGTCATTGCAGAATATGCCATGGCTGCGCTTTTTGTTGGCTGCCCCATTTGGATGTACTACGTACGATGGGTACATCACATCTAGATGTGGCAAAGGACTGACTCGTTTTATCTGCCATGCTGTGGGTAGCACAACCTGGCTATGACTGAAGTCGGATTGAAACCAGAGTCAGGGAACACTCGACCAGTGTCAGTTGGTGGTATGTACATCCCAAACTTTCTTTACCTGCGGGTTCAGGGCCTCGTCACCCTTGCACAGCCCTGCCTAGATGCGATTGTCCTCAAGCTCGAAAGGTGGTTGTTGGTAGGTGGGTGGGAGGGCGAGAGGGGGGGGGTGTCTTGTACTATGTGTTGATGTTACAGTGCTGTAAGATCAGCTGTTCATGCTGGAGGCTTGTCTTGCTTTACAGCACTTGTTTCTCAGGTACCTGAGCCTTTTCTCCTGCTTGCTTACTAAGTAGGGGCGTGAGACTACCTTTTTTGTGAGCAGGCATTTTGGTGCAGGGGTGCAATATACTTCACATTTTTTTAGCGTTTTGCCGTAATTCTTTCCAGTATTTTTTTTATTACTGTGTGCTGCAGCCCACGTCTAAGCCACGACTTTTGGTGCACAATGAGACTGTGAGGGGAGATGGTGGGTGGGTGGGTTGTGAAGATACGTGTCTACTAGTGTCTGCTAGCAGCTTTTGAAGCTGTGCAGTTGGCGTGCCTTGTGTCGAGCTTGCTATTTTGTTAGGGTCGATGTTACCAACAGGAACGCACTGATAAGGGTATCCTCGGTTGTGAAGCTCTTGAGCTCGCCCCCTTGTGAGATGCCAGGCCCATGCCTGCCCACCTACTCTCTAAGGTTTCCATCAGCAGGGATCAAGTGGTAAGCTCTGCTGCACCCAGAGTCGGTTGCACGACACAAGGCACTAGCTGCTGCAGAATGAATCGAATGAAGGTGAAACAAACCCAGCATCCGCAGCATGGCCAGCCTGGCGGTGCATGGGATCTTGGTCCAGCGCATGGTCCAGCGGTCTGCAACGAGTAGGCTGTCTCGCTCTCTCAACTGCAATGCTTAAATGCCTGTAAGTACCTGGGGCAGTGCGGCACAGGCAGGCTCCCTCGCCTCTAGTGTGGCCACAGTGGCTGCCAGAGCTGCCACTACCATATGTGATCATGCTCCTCGCTGCACGAACACCGGCGCACAGCCACCGTTCTTGGAACAGGTTGGTGGAAACGTTCTAAAAGCTACTGTATTGCTTGTCTGCCCTTGCTGTTACGTGTATTCCGTCCAAGTAGTTATTAAACCGATTCCTGGCAAGGATCTGTGCCACCCAGCTTCTGGCTCCAAAGGTTGCTGCTATCGAGCTTTTTGCAGGGGCCTCCCACTCGTGCAGCGTCGCCACTTGAGCGCCAGCTGCAAGCGCTGGGTGGCAGCAGCAGCGGGGCAGCCTGGCAGCAGGGAAGGGGAGGGCGCAGGGCCAGAAGACAGCAACAGCGCCAGCCTCAGCAGCAGCAGCAGCAGCAGCAGCAGCAGCAGGGATGAGGACGCCGTGGCTGCAGTGCTTGTTGGCGCAGGGTTGGACCCAGCGGAGCTGCAGCAGGCACCAGATGCCTACAGCGAACTCACTCCAGCATTGGCCCAGGTGCTGGCAGAGGTTCATGTGAACTGGGCTGCCAGCATGAGAGGCCCTCGTGTGCCTGCTGCTGAGCTGTTGGCCCGCATCTGCTTCCTCGCCTGGGAGGTTGGCCTGACAGCAGTTGACATCAGGGACGGGCACCGCAGAGACAGGAGGTCCCTCTCTTTTACTCTTGACGGTGCACGCCGCTTGCACAGCTGGCTGCGACTGCAGCAACTCAGCACAGACCAGCTGCGGCTGGCAAGCCGAACCTACAAGAGCTTGTGGTCTGTGGATATAATGGAACTCCAGAGCGGCAAGGAGCATGTGCAGCAGCAGCTTGCTGTAACAGACAGGCAGTGGTGTAAGACCTTCACAACAGGTCCTCATTCAGTGCGTGCGGCATCGCCAGATAAACTTGATGGGGTGATTGCCTGGCTTGAGGCACAGCCCTTGGGGCTCAGCAGGACAGAGGTGGCCAAGCTCTGGCTGTCTCAGCCAGGTCTCTTTGCCGTGTCTGCTGATGTATTGCAGCACCGTCTGGAGCAGCTGGTCAGCCGCTTCTCGCTGGGTGAAGGTGACATGCGGCGGGTTGTATCCAGCAGCACTGCAGTGCTGGTTCGGCCCTCAGACACCCTCCTCAGCAAGGTGGACCGCCTCCTTGACGCGGAGCCCTGCCTGCGTGCCAGCATTCCCTGGCTGCTGTGCAATGGTGGCTCTGCTTTGTGTCACAGTAAAGAGACCGTGTTGTCTAAGATCAATATCCTTCAAGAGTACGGTGAGCCAGTACACTTAGCAGTGAAGGCTGCTTGCTGCTTAGATGCCTCAACAGGTTGTTCGGAAACTTTGGCCTTCCCCGGTCAGTCGTGCCAATACACAGCAGCTGGCCCTGGAACAACTGCTGTCCTTCTCGCTAACCCTAGACTCTGCCGGTAGGGCGGGCCGCTCTTTCATGTTGCTTAGGTGCATATAATTGTGTGCTGTTGCAGGGTTTGACGAGGAGCTGCTGTCTAGAGTGTTGCAAAGGAATCCCATGGTGCTCACCAGCAACCTGGAGGACAAAGTGAAGCCCACCCTTGCGGCACTCCAGAGCACGCTGGGCACCCAAGAGGGGGTGGCGGCAGCCGTGGTCAGGGCACCCAGCCTCCTGGTTTCTGCGGTGGAAACCATCGAAGGCAACGTTGGGGTTATGGAATCCCTGGGCTTGTCCTCAGCAGATATCAGGAAGTCAGTGCGCAGGCAGCCGCAGCTTTTCCATTTGGATTATAGTAGTGAGGCTTTTCAGGCCAAGCTGCGCTACTTTGCCGTGGTGCTGGGCAGGAGCCCGCAACACATTTTGCTGGAGCAGCCTTCAACCTTGATGCATGCCCTGAAGAAAGTGGACTACAGGGTAAGTCATGCTGTAGCACAGCTATTGCCCATGCCCGCATGATTCTTAGGCATGTGCTCCCTTCATCAGAGCCACACCCAAGTTGGTGTTTTGGAGTACGGTCTGACAGTGGCATATGTGATGCGGCCAAGGATAACATTCATGCTGCTATGAACCTGGCCCTGGGTTTTGCTGGTGCAAAATCTTTTGCTCGCGGCTTAGGTTGGCTGCTGGCGTGACATGCAGGTATCCTTCATGGAGCTGAAGGGTGACAAACACCACAAGGACACCCTCACCTGGCTAGTTTGGAGCGACAAGAACTTTTGTGCCAAGTATGGGTACAACGCGGCTGAGTACGGGGGGTGGAGGGAGCAGTGGGTGTGTAGCGAGCGGGCCCGGCAGTATGGGCTGGACAAGGCCGATGAGCCGGCATTTGCAAGGGCCCAGCAGGCCCGGCAAAGGCGACTTAGAGCCAAGGTTGCTGCTAGGAGGGAAGAGGTGCTGGCAGCCGATGAGGAGCAGGGCTGATCCGTCTCGTGCTCGAAGCTAGTCGGCAGGCTGAACTATGACTTTATTGTGTAGCCTTTAGGTATGGATGGAAGTTGGTGACGCTTTTGGTCCGCTTTGCATCTGGTTGCTTTACACACCGGTACATCTATATATATAATATCTGGATAACATATGAAGAGATGGAGTTTGCCCGTTGGGTGTGGTACATCTTCGCTGTGTTTTGGGCCCCTGGGCCAGTGTTGGAGAATTCCTGGCGAAGTGTCAGGCTCTGCAGACTAATAAGTTAACCTGCGGTTTAAAAGCCTCCGAGGCTGAGTTATAAGCGGCCAGCCTGTTGTCCCATCCATTATGTTCCAAAACTTCCGCTGCTCCACTTGGGGGATGCATGGCAGCATGGTCAGGTGGCAGTGCACTGCTAGACTAGACTAAACGAACTCCAACTCAAAGACGGAAGAAGCCTTGTCTAGACACCTTCTGTTACTTCAGCACTGGTCTTGCGCACCATGCAAGGAACAGAGAGTCAGGCCCAGCCCCGAGCCTCACTTGCACCCAGTGATGTCAGTCTCCAGCTGTTATCCAGTGGGTTACCCTGTAAGCCTCCAATAGCGTGGTCGTCCAGCACAACTCTCACACCCTGTTCGCACTACCTGCCACCCGTGCTAACGAACAAATCTGTTTGAAGTCGGTTCAGGCCCCCAACTCTTCCTTCGCACACGAAGTGCCACAGGAGCAGATAGTGAGCTTGTGAAGCACATCTACCACCAATAGTAGTTAGCACAGAGAGCAGGGAAACCCACCAAGGGAAAACGACTTCCTCGCTGCCACCGTGGCACAGCCTGGCCAGCGCGCCATGGCTGGGCTCCCACCTTGCACCCTGGCTTGCTCGCTGCCAATGAATCATGCGGCATACCGTTGCTGCTTTCATGCTCTTCCAGCTTAGGCGCAGGTATAGGTGAAGGTGTCAGGCCTGAAATGTACACCCAGTTCCCCTTGGCCGCTCAACCCCACGAAGCAGCGGACCATGCAGCATCGAGATGTGCATGGCGACGGCCGCTGGGCGGATGCTTGCCATGATCACCAGAGATTCGTTCTTAGGGGTCTAGCATCACCTGCAGCTACCGCGTCAGCCATCGACGCTCTCCAAGCAGAAGATGTTTTCAGGCAGGAAGAGCAGCTTGCTGGCAACGAGGTTGCAAGAGCGGCGGTCGGCTAGTCCCCCGACAGCCGCCTGGAATGGCCAGCAGCAGCAAGAGCATGGGAGCCCACTGTCCTCTGAGACGACGCCCACACCCACATCCAGCGGCACCCAGCTGGCAAAGCTTGGACTCCTAAGGCCGCTTGAAAGTCTTGCAACCTCTCAAGGGGATGCAAATACAGATGCTGGCGAAGGCAAATGCAGGGCGCAGCAGGTGGGCAGTCGTGAGGAGGCCACGAAGGATGCCGGCGCACTTTACAGCTGTTGCAGGCTTGCTCCACCTTTGGAGGCTCCATATATCAAGGGCATAGGTACCTAGGTCCGGTCTCATCGTATGCCAGTTGGGAGTGCACGAGCCGCAGCAACTCCACCTTTACATCAGCAGCTGCCGTGTGTGACAGTGCGGCTCCACGATGTGAAGTAGGGTGATCGAGAGAACACCCTGCCTGGCATGCCAAGTTCAATGGACTTTTCTTGTGCACAAGAGCAGATAGCGGACCAGCTGGAGGAGGAGAGGGAGCGCCACCGGCGGCCCTGGTTCATGGTTGACCCGGAGGGGCCACTGCGCCACGCCTGGTGGGTGAGACCCAGTGCTAGGCTTTTGTACTATGTAACATGGCGTCATGCAGTGCCATGGTACTTCATGGTCTCATCCCGGAGTGGGCGCATGGCTGTGCCTGTCTTTCCCTGGCAACGAATGGGTGATGTAGACTCATGCACATGCTGCCGGCCGGTGCTCTGGTTGTGTTACTGGCATACAGGCTATCATCACGCCGGTTGGCACTTCCATGCTGGCACCATTGACATGTCTGACTAACTGGCCGCAGGGACCTAGTGGCGTATGCCTTGATCCCGAGGCATACAACACTTGATGCAGCTGATGTACAGTACAAGCAAGCCGGCACCATTACCGCTGCTGACTAAGTGACTGCAGGGACCTCGTGGCGTATGCCCTGATTTGGGTGCTCATCATCTTCGTACCGCTGCGTATCGCCTTCATAGACCAGGCAAGCTGTGCATGGGTGCCAATGCACGTCTCACAGCCTGGTGCAACCCGGGCTCCTCACTACTTGGCAGAGCTGGTTGCTTGAAAGTTATATGATTTGTTTAGGTTTTACGAAGTGGCTATGCAACAAGGGAAGAGTGTCTGCCGGCCGCTGGCGTGGAGCTCACCTCCCAAATCTGCCATCACATCGAATATTATGGTCCCTGATCCCTTGCAAATAAGCTGTCCTTGAAGAGGGGAGGACTGTCCTCCCTGCCCTGACATGGCGCCCAACCCCGGATCTGCCAACGTGCCGACCAAAGCCGACGCCTGCACCTCTTTCTGCCCTCTTCAGGAGCGGCAATGCCATTACCTAAGGTTTACTCCCTCCGAGGAGGTGCCCGGGGACGAGGGGGCCCACGCTCCCACTGCCTTCGGCACCATCCTCATGAGCTGCATCAACATCTTCTTCATTGTAAGCAGGTGCAGTATGGTCGCCCTGGGTAAGCCTTACCCTGCGATGAGGCCTACACCCTAACCCCTAGGTTGTCTTAGGAGCGCATTTACGTAACCCTTGCGACGGCGGATGCTGTTGGCATGCGCACACACCACTGCCTGGTGGCGGCTGACCTCAAGCTCGAAAAGGCGGGGTGAGGTGCGCTTGCCCATGCTTTTGTTGGTGTGTTGGGTTATAACATTGGGGGCTACTTGCAGACTTGTTGTGGGGTTCAAGTAGGCAGGCTGGGTGCACCTGGCTTGGGCACAGGTCCCACCCTGCAAGATAGGTAGGCATCCGCTCTCCGATCCTGGGGTAGGTGTTATGGTACCCTGACTCACCATCTTCTCCTCTACCCTCCCTGCAGGCTGGCCTGTTCTTTTCTCTATAATACTTGTCCTGCCTAGGTTCCACTAGGGATGCAGCTGTGGGCGGAACCCAGCCCAGGGCTGGTGCTCATGTTGGAGCCTGCTACTCCCCGCATTTTGCAGGCAGGCCAATCTGTTCCTCAACTTCCTGACCGGGGGGGTCGCCTGGGGCAATGGTTGGAGGAAATACCAGGACCCAGCACGGGAATCAGATCCCCCCTCCCCTGCAGGCCGACCTGTTCCTCAACTTCCTGACAACGGTGCCTGCGTCAATGGCGGGGGTCCCTGCCAGTGGTGGGGAGAGGACACCAGGATCCAGCATGGGGATCAGATACCTCCTCCCTCCCTGCAGGCCGACCTGTTCCTCAACTTCCTGACTGGGGTGCCCGCGACACCCGTGGCGGCAGCCGGGGGCGAGGTCATGCCAGACTACCACTTCCGCCATGTGGCGTGAGTAGTACCAGGATCCAGCATGGGAATCAGATCCCCTCCCCCTGCACCAGCAAGCTTGTTCTCCGGCCACACATGGCCTGATAGCTGCATCAGAATGGCTGGTAGTTGCCAGCCTTCAGGTGCTGGAAGCAGAACTCTGACACAGTTCTGCTGCCTGGGAGGCTTAGCAGCGAGGGGGGACTGCAGGCAGTGTGAGCCTCCAAATGACATGTGCTTTGCATATCCCCCTATGGGAGGGACCGCCTAGCTAGGGGCTGCTCTGGCCCTGCGGGGTCCCCTACTGTAGCACTCGGTTCCTCGTGGAATTCTTCCAGAATTACGTAATGGAGACCATGCCCCCCCCCCCATCCCCGCTGCAGGGTCCACTACGTGCGCACCTGGTTCCTGGTTGACTTCTCGGCCTGCTTCCCCCTCAACTGCGTGCTCACGTGGGCCCATCCCGAGGACAACTTTTACAACCTGGGCAACCTCATCTGGTGGGGCGGGGGGGAGAGGTGGTGTGGGGACAGGGGAAGCTTTGGGGATGCTCCCAGAAGAAGCCTGTCAACCGGGGTGTGTTGCCACGTGGCCAACCACAAATGAGAACCTTTACTAACTGTACAAGTGGGGGAGGAATACAACGACGGCACTGTGGCTACCTGGAATTTTGTGTCTCCCCTAACACCCCAGCGTCACCCCCCGATGTCTCCTCGTATTTCCCCGCCCCCAAATAGACAGGGCTCGCTTAGTAATCCCACGAAGAGCTGCTCCTTCGCAGGCTGCTGCGTGTGCTAGGGCTGAGGAGACGCTTTGGCGGCCTTTTGGAGTGGGTCAACACACAGCTAGGTAAGAGAGCCTGATGACACTGCCCAAAGTCAGGACGCACCACCTGCCAGCGGTCGGCAAGCTAGGATCTCCTGCATGTTTTGCTTCTTGTCATCCCTCACACTTGTGGGCTGTGGGTGTTGGCCTGAGGACTGCCCTGCTGATTGCAAGGGAGCTACGTTGCAAGCCAAGCGCGGGGGCTGCGCTGCATGATCCCATGCAGCCCATGCAGCCTGAGCGCAGGCCGGACGGCATGAGTTACCTAGACTTGCAGTTTGGCACGCCCCCCGCCGCAGCAGGCACTGCATGCGCCATGACAGACACGGCATTAGCTGTAGCTACAGACTTGCTACGGCTGCAGTGCATCACACATTTGCGCCCTCTCGGCATCAAGAGCTGTGACACCATCGCACGACACCCTCCAGGCACTCCTAACCGGCTCAGGCATATCTGTGATGAGTTGCAGATGTGCGGCGAGAGATCAGCACTGGGCTGCGCCGCATCCTGAAGTTTGCGGCGGTGGTGCTGGTAGTCAACCATTACTACGCCTGCCTGCTGTGGTTAGTCATCCGGGTGGAGCACTTTCCCGCAGGCGCGTGAGCAATGAACGCCATTGCTAACAAACCGTACAACAGCGGACCTCTCTGTGATGACGGGCGAGGTCAAGGTTGGAGATAATTTGTTCGTTTCCTCCCTTGTTTGCAAGCTTGTCTTCTTGCCTGAAGGCCACACCGACCAGCCTGCCACTTCGGATGAGTAGTGGTCCACGTTTTCTCTTGTGGCGCCCTGGCTTACCCGGCTTCATGAAAGCCCCGTTGAAGCCTTGCCTAGCCCGCCTGGACGGGATTCTGGTACCTTCATGCGATGTGACAAGCAGTCCTGTCAAGTGGTGCCTCTCTGATTTCCTGCAGGCACCTGGCCTGATCAGCTCCACATAGTTGACGCGCCCATGGGGGAGCAATGGCTGTTTGCCTACTTCACCCTCATCTCCTCCATGATCGGCCTGAGTGAGTCATGGCGAGGGCTGGGTTAGTCAGCGGTGGGGCAGGGTTAGCCATGGGTGGGACTGTTGGCCTACTTCACCCTCATCTCCTCCATAGTCGGCCTGAGTGAGTCATGGCGAGGGCTGGGTTAGTCAGCGGCAGGGCAGGGTTAGTTGGGGGGGAGGCCTTTTTGCCTGCCCTTCATCTCTTCCATGATCGGCCCTAGTGAGTCATGGCGAGGGCTGAGTTAGTTAGCGGCAGCAGGGCAGGGTAAGGGGGGGGAAGGGGGGGGCGTTTGCCTACTTTACCCCCCCATCTCCTCGACCATCGGCCTGAGTGAGTCATGGGGAGGGCTGCTTGCCTACCGCACCCTGATGTCATCTTTGGCCGGGTCAGGATTCTGCGGTATGGGTAGGCATGAGTGACCTACGGTGGCAGTACGGAGCCAGGGGGAGTCGTGCAGATGTGGTGACAAAGGGGGCCCTGCAACTACTCTCGCCTAAGAAAGCCCAGTTCCTTGCCCTTCCTTGGCCTGCCTGCAGGCTAGGCCCAAACCTCCTTGACATGAGGGGTGGGTTGGTCCCTGGCAAGCTTTATATTCGAGAATCCCCACCCTGTATGGAATATTGGAAATCACCCAGTTGGCCTTTGCCTGTCTTCCCCCGCAGGCTATGGCTCCTACCCGCCCATCACCTGGCCGGAGGCCTTGGTCTGGGTGTTTGCCATGATCACGGTGGCCGCCATGTTTGCGGTGAGAGGCGGGGAGAGAAGGGTCCGGGGTGGTCATGGTCACATGAAGGTTGTTTACCATGACCACTGTGGCCGCCATGTTTGCGGTGAGTGAGGGCTTGGGCGGGGTTAGTGTGTGGTATGTGTGTGGTGGTGTCCGTACATTGTAAGAGGAGGGGAACAGTAGTCATGCCTGCAGTGATCTCTCTTGTGGCCCTGCTGCACTGCGGTGGTTCTGCTGCTGGTCCACGGAGCGGCCACGTAGGAGAGGAGAGGAGAGGAGAGGAGAGGAGAGGAGAGGAGAGGAGAGGAGAGGAGAGGAGAGCCACCCTTCCACACTGCATAGGACTCTTTCCAACCCATTCCGGCGGTCATCTTAGATGACTACCCTCGCCTCACGGCTCCCAGGAATGGTAACTTTCCCGGTGGTTCACCCCCGTCCCCACCTCCAGGTCCTCAACGGGCTCATCCTGTCGTTCATCCTCTCAGCCACGGCCCGCCGGCAGCAATACCAGGAGCTCTTGGATGCGGCAGTGGTAAGGGGGGTTCTTGTCGCTTTGGTGGTGGGTGGGTGGGGTGGGGTGGGTGGGATGGGGTTGGGTGGGGTGGAGCGGGGAGGTGATAGCTCCGATGTGTAAGTTCCAGCATCACTTGTTGTGGCGGTGGGGGCTGCAACGTGGGATCACGGCAAGCTGCGACGCTTTGTATGTAGTGGCCACTGCCGTCGACTAGCAGCACCGGGAGTTACTCGTGCAGCAACGCCATTTCAGGGCACTATTGGGGGGCAGGGGCCCCTCTGCCAGCTGGCTAAGCGCTTCTGGACCCGAAGACTATTAGTACTAACATGGGGAGATGAGCTCATAGAGTAGTGCCTGGGGTTGGCATGGGCAGGGGCAGCTAAGTAGACCTGCAAGGGGTGTTCTCCTCACGCCAGCATTTGTTGACACACCAACCACGCCTCGTGTGCATGCATGGCTTGAGCTGGGGCACTTGGGAAGCAACGAAAATAGCCGCCTGCCTCTTTGATGCAGCAGTGGTTAACCCTAGGCAGGAACCCGCCTTCATGACCCAAGCTGAGAGTATCTATTCCATGACTCAAACCCAGGCATGTACTTGTTACCCTTCCCTCCCCCTTGCAGCGGCTGGTGGATACCCAGCGGGTGCCCCGATCCCTCCAGAACGAGATCCTTGGATTCCTCAAGGCCAAGTTCGAGGACGAGGAGGCCAGCGGGGCATGGAGGGGGGACCGGCTGCTGCGGGAGCTGCCCCGCAGGATCAGATCCCAGGTAAGCCCTTAGTCATGATGACTCACCGGAGGATGGGGCACAGAACAGCTTCGGCGGCTGCTGCTGCTGTCCTGTTCAGGTCTGTTTCTGTCACAAACTTCCAGCAGACTCATGTTAGCCTGACTCATGCTTATACATAGACACCCCACCACTTCTCACGACAATTCTCTTTTGCACCCCCCTTCTCCCCCTTCCGCGCCCCGCAGCTGTCTGTGTTGAAGACAGGCCACCTGCTGTCCAAGCTGCCGCTGTTCCGGGACAACCACGACATGCTGCAGGAAACAGCGCCGCTGCTGCAGCGGTCAATAGCACTCCCAGGTGTGGGGTGTTGGGCGGTGGGGTGGGCGGTGTGTTCTCTGTCCTGTCTAGTCTTACAGCTTTTCCACCACCCTTGCGGGCCAGTCACAATCTTGTCACACCTGGAAATGAAATCTGAACCAGGCTGCTTCTAGGCAGGCAGTCACTACCGTTTGCTGCAGGCTGAACCACTGGATCCCCACCACGTTGGAACGAGCTTGGGTGTTTCTGTGTGACTGGCAGTGTGTGTGATGGTGCGGTGTACAACCCCTTGCATCGGAATAGACACTGCCTGGAGGGATCATCCCCAGGTGAGGGGGGGGGGGTTGGATTGGCCAGTCGTGGATGCCAGCTGCTATCCTTGTCAGACACTTCACTACTGTGTGCGGCCACCATGCCGACCTATGCACCCCCTTACACAGCACAGAGTAACCCCCGCCACGGCCTCACCCCCTGTTCCACGGACCGCTGTGCCGGGGTGAGGCATGCTCAGGGATGCTGAGCTGTGCCCCTAGCCAGGGGCAGGATTGGTTGGCGTGACTCCCTAGCCCCCCTTTCCCCTCCCCAACCCCCATGCTGCCATGCTGCCGTGCAGGCCAGGTGCTAGTGCAGGCGGAGCATGCACAGCACTCCGCGCTGTTCCTGGCCAGGGGGTTAGTCGACGTGACTACCACCTCGGGGGAACTGGTGGACACGGCTGGGCCCGGGGACGTGCTGGGGGAGACGGCGCTCCTGCCGGTGCCGCCCGGGGGCCGCGGAAGTGAGTAATCCTGAGTCAGGATGGGAA
>BBXU01002714.1:0-12678 GCA_001598975.1 Parachlorella kessleri
TGTCACGTGCAGTTCCATCTTAAATACAGCAATCGTGAAAATAACAGGTGCCAATTTACCGCGCAACCAAACCCTATCCTGCCAAGACTCCCTATGTTACAATTGCAGTGCAACCTCCTGATACTGCAGACTAGCCGCGGCCACGAGAAGGAGCCTAACCCTGCTCATCACCAGCTGCCAGCACCTCTTCCCTTCTAGCAGCAACCTTGGCTCTGCCTCGTCTTTCCCGGGCCCGTAGGGCTCTTGAAATCCCAGGCTCCTTGGCCTTGTCCAGTCTATACAGCCGAGCCCGCTCACTGCACACCCACTGCCCCCTCCACCCCACGAACTCAGTCAAGCTGTACCCATTCTCTTCACAGAACTGCTTGTCCGTCCAGTATATCCAGGATAGGGTGTCCTTGTGGTGGGTGTCGCCCTTCAGCTCCATGAATGATAAGTGCACCTCACACCAGCAGCCAACATACAGCTGTGAGCAAGTCTCCTAGTGACAACGCATGAGGAATGCAGGGGAGACCTGAGTGGTTCCCCATCAATATAGCCATGCAAGGTCATATCTGTGTGAACGTGGACACTTGCCGCAGGAGGGATGATGGCAACATGGGCGCTAGCGGGGCTGCTGCATGACTAACCCTGTAGTCCACTTTCTTCAGGGCATTCATCAAGATTGAAGGCTGCTCCAGCAACAAGTGCCGCGGGCTTCGTCCCAGCACCGCTTCATAGTAGTGCACCTTGTCCTGGAAGTCCTCATTGTTGTAATCAAAGGCGAAAAGCTGCGGCTGCCTGCGCACTGACTTCTTAATATCTGCTGAGGACAAGCCCAGCTTCTGCATGACTTCCATGTTGCCTTCTATAGTTTCCACCGCAGAGCTCAGGAGGTTGGGTGCCTTGGCCACGGCTGCCACCACGCCCTCTTGGCTGCCCAGCACACTTTGGAGTGCCGCCAGCGTGGGCTTAACGTTGTCCTCCAGATTGCTGGTGAGCACCATATAGTTGCGCGACAGCACCCTGGACAGCTGCTCGTTGCCAAACCCTAAAACAGCGGAGAGGCAGCGTCACTTGAGCAACGCGAATGATCATGTTTGCCAAAGTGGCATATAAGTCCTGCGTCACAGGAAGAGACAGAAGCTATGCAGGGATTGCCTGCCGCACACCAGCAGAAAGCGGCAGTCTGTGTGGCAAACATGCCGCGTATGCTTGCTGGGCTTGAGTCAGCATGCCAGCCCCCACCGGAGGCCTGACTGAGTGTGCTGGCTCACCGTATTGTCGCAGGGACTTGACTTTGGACAGCAGGCTCTCTGTGCTGTGAACCAAGACAGAGCCACCGTTGCACAGCAGCCAGGGAATGCTGGTGCGCAGGCAGGGCTCCGCGGCAAGGAGGCTGTCCAAATCGCTGAAAAGGGTTTCTGAATCTCTAGCAAGCAAGGGGGGGCCGCTGTATAGAACCCGCCGCATATCACTTTCCGCCAGAGAAAAGCGGCTGATCAGCTGCCCCAGACGGAGTTGCAACACATCAGAGGACACGGCAAAGAGAGCCGGCTGAGTCAGCCAGAGCTGGGCCATCTTTTCCCTGCTGAGCCCCAAGGGCTTGGCCTCCAGCCAGGCAATCACCGCATCAAGTCTATCTGGCGATGCCGCACGCACTGAATGAGGACTTGTTGTGAAGGCCTTGCACCACTGCCTGTCTGTCACGGCAAGCTGCTGCTGCACATGCTCCTTGCTGCGCTGGAGTTTAACTATATCCACAGACCACAAGCTGCTGTAAGTGCGGCTTGCCAGCCGCAGCTGGTCTGTGTTCACTTGCTGCATTCGCAGCCAACTGCGCAACTGGCGTGCCCCGTCAAGAGTAAAACTGAGGAGCTTCCGGTAACTGCGGTGCCCGTCCCTAACCTCATCTGCGGTCAGGCCAACCTCCCAGGCGAGGAAGCAGATGCGGGCCAACAGCTCAGCAGCAGGCACGCGCGTGCCTCTAATGCTGGCAGCCCAGCCCACATGGACCTCTGCCAGCACCTGGGCCAACTGCAGGCTTAGCTGGCTGTAGGCTGCGGGTGCCTGCTGCTGCAGCTCCGCTGGGTTCAGCCCTGCGCTAGCAAGTACTGCAGCGACTGCTAACTCATCACTGCTGCTGCTGCTGCTGCTGCTGCTGCTAAGGCCGGATCCGCTGCTGCCTTCTAGCCCTGCGCCCTCCCCTTGCCTGCTGCTGTCAGGTTGCCCTGCTGCCTCTGCCACCCAGCGCTTGCAGCTGACGCTCAAGTGGCGACGCTGCACACCTGGGAAGCCCCTGCGACAGCGCTCACCAGCAACATCTATTGATGCTACCGGAGCTGGTAAGAGACGGCAGGTGTTACAGGGCCTTGCTTGATTTTTCATACATATCTTTCAGGTGAGCACTAACCTGTTCCAAGCACGGTGGCTGTGCGCCGGGGTTGTTGCAGCGAGGAGCATGGATACTTAGAGCAGTGGCGCTGTGGCAGCCGCTGTGGCACGATGTAGGCGAGCGAGCGGTCGCTGCGCCAAGTCCTTAAAGTCCATTAAGCTTATGGAATTTCATGTACATCCATGGAACAACATCACATGCACCGCTGGCCATGCTCCGGCTGCTGGGACACCTTCGTATCTTGAGTTGGGATTGTTGGCACCATCTCCCCAGCGTCCCTTTGATTTCATGCCATGCCCCAGCCGCCCAGGCTGCAGCACAACCTGGGTGCCTGTGTTGTGCAAGCGGTGTTGTGGTGCGGCAGAGCCATGGGCAGAGCTCACCACTTGAAACCTGCTGGTGGGAACCTTGTGTTACCCCTGCCCAAAGCGCGGAGCTCAGGGCTTGGTGAGGCTCTGCGCCCAATATAAGCGGGACACACCAGTGGCATGGGGACTGTGAAGATGCAAAGCTCTTCAGGTGCACTCAAGGGCTTGGGAGGACAATACTGGCCCTGGCATCAACCCTAGCAAGATAGCAAGCTGGAGGCACACAAGGCTCGCCACAATATAAGGGCCTCAGGAGGGACACATGTGCCCTCAGAAACACCTTTACACGTGTTCTGAAACAGGGTACAGCCGAGCGGCCATGAGAAGTGCAACACGCGGCCAAACCTGCAGAAACCCGGCCAACTTGGCAATACAATAACTAGCCCTTCAACCAGTCAACCGTGTTCACATAACTTGGCCCCAGAGTGTCCCAAGATGCGACGCCACGCAGTTGTAAACAGCAAGTAGAGGTTGTCAGGGCTCGACAGGTCCGAGATCCCCTGGAAGCTGCAGGGCTGCAAAACCCACTGACCGCACCAACCCACCGCTCCTGACAGCCTCAGATCTCACACCACAGGTCGCTGCACAGCAGTGGGCGCAGCAAACAACACAGGGGTAACTTGGGGGAATTACGGAAAGGCCGCCTTGGAGCCAGTGAAACCAATGTGGCACCTGGTCTATCGACAGCCCGACATACATTGGGCAGTTCACACAATCCGAAATAGTGATGACGCCCCGACGGACACACACGCACTCAGTCCTAGCTCCACCAGATGTCAAGGACCCAGGGTTGCACAAGGCTGTGAAGAGCACATGGCAATGGCGTTCATCCACAACTTGCCTGGTTCACAGATGCGGTACCGTAAAGAAGCAAACACCAAGCCCAACCAAGGAAGGACTCCTGCCATGGCTCCCTGTGTCAGGGATCATGCCTCAGGCTGCAGACTAGCTGTGGGCGCCACACGTACCTAGCCCTGCTCTTCGCCTGCTGCCAGCACCTCTTCCCTCCTAGCAGCAACCTTGGCTCTGTTCCGCCTATCCCGGGCCTGTAGGGCCCTTGCCATTCCGGGCACATCGGCCTTGTCCAGGCCATACAGCCTGGCCCGCTCGCTGTGAACCCATTGCTCCCTCCACCCCTCATACTCCTCCGTGCTGTACCGATACCTTTCACAAAACCGTGTGTCACTCCAACTTATCCAGCTTAGGGTGGCCTTGTGGTAAATGTCTCCCTTCTGCTCCATAAAAGATACCTGCACCCCACACCAGCCAGAGCTAAAGCAAGGAGTGCATGTCATCCATGATCAAGACAGGCAAGACAGAGCATCACTGCATAGACTTCTGTCAGCCCAGGAACCGTACATCCTCTCTGATTGCATTGCCTGCCACAATAACCAAAGACAGATAGGCATTTGCACAGCATACATGGATGATACTAGAAAAACACATGGCATCAAGTGGCGCCAGCATTTGTGCAAGCGACCTGCAGCGCCCGAGGGAAAAAAACACACTCAAAAAGGATAGGCGCACAATATGGCAGCAGGGCTGCTGGATAACGTACCCTGTAGTCCACTTTCTTCAGAGCACTCTTCAGGACCATGGGTTGCTCCAGCAACATATGCCGCGGGGTCCTGCCCAGCACCGCTTCAAAGTAGCGCAGCTTAGTCTGGAAGTCTTCACTTCTGTAGTCACAAGCGAAGAGCTGCGGCTGCCTGCTCACTGACTTCATAATGTCTGCTGACGACATGTCCAGCTCTTTCAAAACCCCAACGTTGCCGTCAATGGTTTCCAGCGCAGCCACCAGGAGGCTGGGTGCCTTCACCACGGCTGCCACCACGCCCTCTTGGCTGCCCAGCACACTTTGGAGTGCCGCCAGTATGGGCTTGATTTTGTCCTCCAGATTGCTGCTGAGCACCATAGGACACGCTCGCAACACCCTGGACAGCTGCTCCTCGTCGAACCCTGCAACAGCAAAAAAGCAGCACCAGCAACGTGACATGATATTGACAAGATTCTGACCCATCAAAAAAGGACAATGATGCAGGAGCCGCAGTATTCAAGCACGCACTACGGAGCGTCAACTCACTGGCAAGACATGCAAGGGCTGGGCTTCAATTCCCTCATGCCAGCACCAAATGTAAGCGGATCTTCAGTGTGCTGGCTCACCGTTCTGTCGCAGGAACTTGACTTTACACAGCAGAGTCTCTGGGCTGCAAGATAAAACAGTGCCGCTATTGCGCAGCAGCCAGGGACTGCTGGCACGCAAGCAGGGCTCCGCGGCAAGGAGGCTGTCCAAATTGCTGGAAAGCGCGCCTGGGTCTCTAGCAAGCAAGTTGGGGTTGCTGCATACAACCCGCCGCATGCCACCTTCATCCAAAGAAAACCGGCTGACCAGCTGCCCCAGACGGAGTTGCAACACATCTGCCGAAATGCCAAAAAGAGCTGGCCAAGACAGCCAGAGCTTGGCCACTTCTGCCCTGCTAAGCCCCAATGGCTTTGCCTCAAGCCAGGCAGTCACCCCGCTCAACCTCTCTGGCGATGCCAGATGCACTGATTGTGGATGGGTTGTGAAGGCCTTGCACCACTGGCTGTCTGTCACACCAAGCTGCTGCTGCACATGCTCCTTGTTGCGCTGAAACGTCACAGCGTCAAGAGCCCACAAGGTGCTGTAGTTGCGGCTTGCCAGCCGCAGCTGGTCTGTGCTGAGGTGCTGCAGCTGCAGCCAGCTGTGCAAGCGGCGTGAACTGTCAAGAGTAAAGGACAGGAACCTCCAGTATCTGCGGTGCCCGTCCCTGATCTCAGCTGCTGTCAAGCCAACCTCCCAGGCAAGAAAGCAGATGCGGGCCATCAGCTCAGCAGCAGGCACGCGAGTGAAGTTGCTGCTGACAACTCTGTTACCAACTACCTCTGCCAGCACTTGAGCCAACGCCGGACTGAGTTCGCTGTAGGCATCTGGTGCCTGCTGCTCCAGCTCCGCTGGGTCCAGCCCTGCGGCAGCAAGAACTGCAGCGATCGCATCCTCATCACGGCTGCTGCTGCTGCTGCTGCTGCTGAGGCTGGAGCAGCTGGTGTCTGGCCCTGCGCCGTTCCCTTCCCTGCTGCTGCCAGGCTGCCCAACTGCCGCTGCCACCCAGCGCTTGCAGCAGGCGCTCAAGTGGGGACGTTGCACAACTGGGAAGGCCCTGCAACAAAGCTCAACAGCACCTCTATTGATGCCACTGGAGCTGGCAAGAGACGCCAGGTGGTACAGGTCCTTGCTTGATCTTTTCATCTATATCTTTTTAGGTGAGCAAGTACCTGTTCCAAGCACGGTGGCTGTGCGCCGGGGTTGTTGCAGCGAGGAGCATGGATACTATGGCAGTGGCGCTGTGCCAGCCGCTGTAGCACGATATAGACGAGCGAGCGGTCGCTGCGCCAATCCCCCTAAAGTTTACCACGCTCATGTAACAAGATCACATGCACCGTCCACGCTGGCCATGCTCCGGCTGCTGTCGTCATGATTGAATGAGATGGACCTGGCACCATTGGGCCCCTCAGTCAGACCATGGGCAACCTTGGGCCATTACGGGCCCAAGGGCTTGGGAAGACAGTACTCCTTTTGGCATCAACCCCACTAGTAGCAAGATAGCAAGCTGGAGGCACACAAAGCTCGCCACACTCTTATAGCTCCAAGACTGACATGTGCCCTCAGACACACCTATACACGAGTTCTGAAACAGGGTACAGCCGAGCAGCCATGAGAAGTGCAACACGCGGCCAAACCTGCAGAAGCCCGGCCAACTTGGCATACAATACAACAAGCCCTTCAACCTGTCAATGATATTCATAAAATTCGACCCAAGAGTGTCCCAAGATGCGACGCCACACAGTTGTAACAAGCAACTAGAGGTTTGTCAGGGCTCGACAAGTCCGAGATCCCCTGGAAGCTGCAGGGTTGCAAAACCCACTGACCGCACCAACCCACCAACTCCGCACAGCCTCAAATCTCGCACCACCGGCGCTGCACAGCAGTGGGCGCAGCAAACAACAACAGAGATTAACTTGAGGAAATCACAGGAAGGCCGCCTTGGAGCAAGTGTAAGGACTATGGCCATATTCCACCCAGTCTATCAATGGCCCGATAGAAAATGGGCAGTCAACACAACCCTAGGAGTCAAGAAGCCCCCGATGAACACACACACACAGTGCTAGCTTTACCAGAATTCAAGGACCCAGGGTTGCCAAAGACCGTGAAGAACACAATGGCATTCATACACAGCTTACCTAGTTCTACAGACGCGATACCGTGAACTCGCGAACATGAAGTTCCATGTGTTAAGGATCATTCCTCAGGCTGCAGACCAGCTGCGGGCGCCATAAGGAACCTAACCCTCATCTTCGCCGGCTGCCAGCACCTCTTCCCTTCTAGCAGCAACCTTTGCTTTGAACCGCCTTTGCCGCGCCTGTTGGGCCCTTGCCATCCCGGGCTCCTTGACCTTGTCCAGGCCATACTGCCGCGCCCGCTCGCTACGCACCCACTGCTCCCTCCACCCCTCGTACTCGGTCACGCTGTACCCATACTTGTCACAAAACTTCTTGTCGTTCCACGCTAGCCAGGTTAGGGTGGCCTTGTGGTGGGTGTCGCCCTTGTGCTCCATGAAAGATACCTGCACCTTACACCAGCAGCCAACCTAAGCCGTGAAGAGAATTTGGAGTGCTAGGAAACCCAGGGCCAGGGTCACCATACCATGAATAATTTCCTGTCCCGCATCAGAACTGCCACTGTCAGATCGTACTAAGGCACCACAACCTCTGCTGCGGCTCAGAATAGGGAGTGCATGCCTAGACTTATGTCCGCAGCATGGACGCTACTGGGGTAGCTGCATGACTTGACTTACCCTGTAGTCCACTCTCTTCAGGGCACTCATCAAGAGCGAAGGCTGCTTCAGGAACATATGCTGCGGGCTCCTGCCCAGCACCACTTCAAAGTAGCGCAGCTTGTCCTGGAGGCATTCGCTGCTGTAGTCATGATAGAAGAGCTGCGGCTGCCTGTCCACTGATGTCCTGATGTCTGCCGGGGACAAGTCCAGCTTCTGCATGACTCCAACGTTGCCTTCTATGGTCTCCACCGCTGACACCAGGAGGCTGGGTGCCCTGTCCACTGCTGCCACCACGCACTCTTGGCTGCCCAGCACGCTCTGGAGTGCCGCCAGGGTGGGCTTGATTTTGTCTTCCAAGTTGCTGCCGAGTGCCATAGAATTGCGCGACAGCAACCCTGGAAAGCTGCTTGTCGTCAAACCCTACAACAGCACACAGATAGCACCATCAAAGCAACATGAAAGGAATGGCTTGCTTTACTGGCATGGATTCAGGGTCAGCAATACAAACACCAACCATTGTGGGCTGGCTGCAGTAGCCTAATAGGGCTGGTTGCGAAAAGGCAAAGGCTCCCCGCACAACTCCTCACGCTGGGCATCCAAGCAGCAAGCAGTCTTCACTGCTGAGGCCTCTCGCATTCTGGCCAGGATGTGGCTGGGAGCGGCACACTCAACAGGCACAGCTTTGACTTCTAACTCACCGTACAGTCGCAGGAAGTTGACCTTGGCCAGCAGGCTCTCTGTACTGTGTGCTAGAGCAGTACCACAGTGGCACAGCAGCCAGGGAATGCTGGTGCGCAGGCAGGGCTCCGCGGCAAGGAGGCTGTCCAGATTGCTGACAAGGGCGACTGGATCTCTAGCAAGCAACTTGGGGCTGCTGCATACCACCCGTCGCATGTCATCTTCATCCAAAGAATAATGGCTGACCAGCTGCCCCAGACGGTGCTGCAGCACATCTACGGAAACGCCAAAGAGAGCTGGCTGAGACAGCCAGAGCTTGGCCACCTTTGCCCTGCTAAACCCCAATGGCTCTGCCTCGAGCCAGGCAGTGACCCCGCTCAACCTCTCTGGCGATGCCTGATGCACTGATTGAGGATGGGTTGTGAAGGCCTTGCACCACTGGCTGTCGGTCACAGCAAATTGCTGCTGCACATGCTGCTTGCCGCGCTGAATGTCACAGCGCGAAGAGCCCACAAGGTGGTGTAGTTGCGGCTTGCCAGCCGCAGCTGGTCTGTGGTAATTTGCTGTAGTCGCAGCCAGCTGTGTAAGCGGCGTGCACCGTCAAGGCTAAAGGACAGGAACCTCCAGTATCTACGGTGCCCGTCCCTTATCTCAACTGCTGTGAGGCCAACCTCCCAGTAGAGGAAGCAGATGCGGGCCATCAGCTCAGCAACAGGAACACGAGTGACTTTGCCGCTGGCAACCCTGTCCGCAAGGACCTCAACCAGCACCTGGGCCAGTGCTGGAGTGAGGTCGCTGTAGGCATCTGGTGCCCGCTGCTCCAGCTCTGCTGGGTCCAGCCCTGCGCTAGCAAGCACTGCAGCGACCGCATCCTCATCACTGCTGCTGCTGCTGCTATTGCCGCTGCTGTTGAGGCTGGAGCTGCTGCTGTCTGCTGGCCCTGCGCCCTCCCCTTCCCTGCTGCTGCCAGGCTGCCCCACTGCTGCTGCTGCTGCCACCCAGCGCTTGCAATTGGCGCTCAAGTGGCGACGCTTTAGAACTGGGAAGCCCCTGCGCGACACACGATCAGCAAAATGGGGTTTTTTACTGCTACCGAAGCTGGCAAGGTGGCACAGGTTTTAGTCGGGGATCATAACCTTCCTTGTGTTTTAAGGATTTTGATCGGCGCTAACCTGTTCCAGGAGCGATGGCTGTGCGCCGGGGTTCTTGCAGCGAGGAGCATGGACACTTACAGTAGTGGCAGATTGTTGGCAAGCGAACCTGTCTGGGACGCACTGCTACAGATCCATTCCGGATAGAGAACCTTTGAAAGAAAGTCAAACCCCACTTGATCCAAGGCCCCAGCACCGTCGTGCTGGCCATGCTGCGGCGCTGCTGTGGATACCTTATCATATGAATCAATATGCATGTCAATATGAAATCATGGTCAAGAAGATGACCGTCATAACCTTAGCCATGCCGCCCAGGCTGCAGCAGTATGTGTGCGCTGGTTTTATGAGACAAACGCTGTGGTGCGGCAGCAGAGCTCACCGCTAGAGTCCTGCTTATGGGAAGCCTTGCCTAGTCAGGCAGTATGTGGCACTTCTGCCGGGGCTGGCCTGGCATCTCCCAGTAAGGGGCAAGCTCAAGCACTTGGGAAGACAGTACTGCCACTGACTCTAACCCTAGCACGACAGCGAGCTCGAGCAGACAAGGCACGCCAACCCTACAGCCACGATTGTTGCGTATGTACCCTCAGAGCTCAAAACAGTCTGGAGCAGCCATGGTATACCGTCGTGATAATGAAACTACTCCTTGATCTCAGTCCATGCCCCACTAAGGCCTGACAAGTGGGTGCGTGTGTTGTGCAGCCGACGCTGTGGTGTGGCAGACGTCGCAACCCCCAAGTTGACCTGCTGGTGAAGACCTCTTTCACACTTATGGATGAAACAAACCATTATCAGGGAGACTATGGCTATTCCTTTATTTAAGCTGCCACACCAGGACCCTTCGGACAGTAGGGTGGGCATTCCTGCCAGGATTGTCCTGACATCTCCCAGGTTGGCGAGCTTCAGGCATGGAAGAACAAAGCGCGAGTGACATCAACCCAAGCAATACAGCCAGCTTTAGGCGCACAAGGCTGGCCGCAACTCCACAATACTGGTTGCCTCGCTGCTCTGCTGGCCATGCCCCTGCCCTCCTGGCCCTGATCCCTACTGCTGCTGCTGTGCCTTCCGCTGCCAGGCGTGCATCTGTGGACATCAGCTGCCTCTAACAACACCGGGCCGCTGCAGGGGCTGTACACCCGAGGCTGTACCCATCAGAGGCTGTTTGCATCAGCTGCCTTTAACAGCGTCGGGCCGCTGCAGAGGCTGTACACCCGAGGCTGTACCCTCTAGGGGCTATACCCATCAGAGGTTGTACACAGAGGCTGTACCCATCAGAGGCTGTACATAGAGGCTGTACCCATCAGAGGCTCTGCACAGCATCGGGCCGCCGCCTGGAGATCACATGAGCGTGCCAGATCTGCACGGGCGGCAAAACACAGAGCATCACTGTGTTGCTCCCTGTCAGTAGAGTTCACCCCGTTACCTCCCATCTGCTTGCATTGCCTGCCACTATAGGCAGGCACAGGCTTGGCCCTGCTGAGCAAGCACAGCGCCCATAGCGCCAGCCGTGGGCCGGCAGCAGTGTGCATGGCATGGCATGGCATGGCATTCCCTGTTGAGCAGACACGCACCGGCAGAGCAACCCTTTCTTTCCATCCTTCCATTGCCGCTGGCTGGTGCGTCCTGCTATATGCTGGGTGCACACCCTACACAAGCACTGGCCATGGAGGTCAGGCAAGGCAATTTGCTTGCCCACTTGAGGGGTGTGCCAACTCACCGCGGGGACGGACATGAGGGAGGGCGGGTTCACATAATACACCACATCGTGCCGCGGCCGGTGGGCAGCCACCGCCTGCATGCAGAGGCTAGCGTGCATGTTACACCCCACAGGCTCACCAGCCAGGTGAGCCAGCCAGGTGAGCCAGCCAGCCAGCCAGCAACGCCCGGGGGCCGCTCATGGTACTACCCTGTAGTAAAGGGTTGCGTCCCCATGCCAGGCTGGGGACCTGCTAGCCCTCCCGGGTCCAGCGAAATGCTATTCCAACCTGGACAGTTTGGGCTGACCTGGCAGGACTTATGCTAGGGAGGGCTGCCAGCTCCGCAAGGGGTGAGCGTGCCGTCTGCCTCCCCCTCGGCTCCCATGTACTGGCGGTTGGGTCATGACAAGAAATCCCGAACGACCGTGGATTGACGGCCAAGTAGAAGTTCCCAAGTGACTCTCCATGGGATCCAAATGAAAGATATGGGGCTTGCCGGCTGCAGCTCCAGGGGCGACATGGGCGCATTGATTCGCATGAGATACCCTTAAGATCCATTTGAACCATACATGGCTTGCCTGCTGCAGCCTCCGAGGCGACAGGGGTCCACTGATGACTAAAAGAATCTCCAAAAGATCCGTTTGAACCATGCAGGGCTTGCCTGCTGCAGCTCCCGTGGTGACAGGGACCCATTATGTAAAACCAACCGGGAATTTCCAAGAGATCCACATGGATCCTACATGCTTGCCTGCTGCAGCTCCCATGGTGACAGGGGCCTGTTGGCCCACAGGGTATGGTCCTCGATGCCCTCCTCAAAGTAGTAGGGAAAGTCCTACAAACATTTGATAGAAGTATTAGGTTTTCAGGGAGCTCATGTGAAGGAAAAAAGTCCAAAGAGTGGGGGAGGTCCTGCAGAGGGCCAGCCTGACATAACGGTGCACAGTCAGAGCATGTAAGTTCCTCTCAGGCACTCACATTCTCTCTGAACACGACTCTCAGGCTCTCTTGGATGTCTCTTGGATGTCAAGCCCCGACACAACATGCTTGACTGCTGGCAGATCCATATCCAGGCACTCACATTCTCCCGGAACACGACCCTCAACTCCTCATGGAAGTCTGGAGGGAGAGCAGCAGCCTGGAGGCCGCCTGCAAGCGCACCAGGGCATGCATTTGCATTGTGCAAAGGGGAGCTAGTCTGCAATGCCCACCAAAAGCATACCAGATGGAGCACATCCAGCCCAGCCCTCAGGACAGCCATACCCCATCTCGTCTCCGTTCGCACTACCTGCCACCCTTACTTGTGAGACACACACCCGAATGGCACACACAAGCGAGGAGGAGGAGGATGGGACAGAGTGCTGCTCGTGCCGGGCATTACCAAGTACCATCACCAAAGGCAGGCAGCTGGTGTGTAAGTCCCTGGGGCGGCCAGGCTGGCACAGCAAGCTGAGCAGGCACCGCCCACAGAGCTACAGTTGCCCCGAGAAAAGGAAGGAGGGGCGGGGCAGGCTGCCGGGCCGCGCGCGTGTGTGTGGTGGTGGTGGTGGGTGGGTGGGT
>BBXU01002717.1:0-13693 GCA_001598975.1 Parachlorella kessleri
CCACACACACACACACACACACACACCACCTCCTAATCCTGCCTACCCAGGAAGTCCCAACATCGTGCCTGCTAGCGACAGCTGCGACAGCCCTCTCCAGCTGCGCAGCACGGCGGCAAGGGGCTCCGGCGCGGCTCCATGGCACAGCAGGTGTGGGAGGCCAGCGAGGGCCAGGTCCTGGACGTTGGGCAGCTCCGAGAGGGGGCCCCAGCAACCCTCGCTCAGCCTGCAGCACAGACGTACCCGGCTCATTTGGCGCCACACTCAGGCTGGAAGTTCAAGCCGACGCCCAGAAGAGGGGCGTACCCCCTTGGGGTGCGAGGCACCCTGGTCCGAAGGCTTCCATGGCTATGGAAGGTTGACAAGAGTGGTATCCGCTGCTGCACTGCCTGTCAGGCTCCCCAACCGGACTGTCGCGTGGGCAATGGCTGCCAGTGCCCATGCTGGCTGGCACGCCTGCTGTGCCTGCCCTGCTCTAGCGGGTCAGGCAGTGCACACTGTCAAAGGTGCAGGCGCAATCCACGATCACTCCTGCGTGCTTTGCAGGGCCGTCTCACCTGTTGCAGCCTGTCAGGTCCAGAGCGCGCAGCGCAGGGGCGCAGGCGCCGCCAGCCAGTGCTGCCAGCCCTGCCTCAGTCAGCTCCCGTGACCCCCGCAGCCCAACGCTCCTGCACAGCGCCACCCGCTAACCACCTCGTGCATGCGTACCTCCGTGGAGCACGGCAAGCCTCAACACAGCATTGGTGCACAGCAGGTGACGGTGACCACAACGGATCAGGTTCCCCGACTAGGGTGCGATTATCGGTGCTCAGTGTACAAGCCTGGTTATCGACAGCAGGCTGGGTGGGCGGTGCTCCTAGCAGACCCCTGCCCGCCACCCGCCCTTCACTGCTGGCTGACTCCAGCCCGCAGCCCCCGCCCAGCCCAGCCCCCGCCCAGCCCAGCCCAGCCACCCAGCCCTCCACTGCTGGCTGGCTGACCTCAGGTTCTGCAGGCATGCCAGCTGCAGCACCACGCTGTCATCCACGCCATTCCCGTCTGAAAGGTCCAGGTGGGTGAGACTAGCGATGCTGGCCAGCGCCTCCAGGCACGGCTGGCTGGGGGGCAGGCTCAGGCTGAGCCCGCAGCCTGCCAGGTCCAGGCTTTGCAAGCACGTGAGGGCTGGGGCGAGGGCCTGCAGGAAGCCGCCTTGCAGGAACATGCACCGCCGCAGGCTCAGATGGCGCAGCTGCCTCAGGCCCCTGCAAAAGAACAGCTTCGACTTTTCCATGCATGGGATATGGGTGTGGTAGTCGTGTGGTGCGCTTGGACAAGCATAATCGCGAGTCCCACTCTGACAAGCGTGCAGTGCTGGGGCACCCTGCAAAATGGCTGGCTAGGCTGGCTTTGGGGCTGCTGCTGTGGGGGCTGCCAACGGTGCTGCCGCCTACCCTAGGAGGGTGCCCAGGTCGGCATCCCGCAAGGTCGTCTCATCAAGCACAAGTGCGCTGAGCTGGGAGCAGTCCAGCAGCGCCTTCAAGCCAGCGGCTGTCAGCTGGAAAGCTCCAGCGGCTGACAGCGCCTGCAGCTGAGGTGCGAGGGCTGCAAAAGGAACAGCAGTTGCTTACGAGCGATGGATGGGTGGTATGTTGACTTCGTGACCACGCATGATGGAGAGCAGTGGAAACCACACAAGCATTGCTCCGACAAGGAGAGACAAAGGGTGCAAGTTGGCGTGGACGTGTGAGACACAAACAGTCCCTGCCAGTCCAGTTCACACGTCCACCTACTCTATTTGGATTGCCTGCAAACTTTACCAAAACACACAGTGACTGGGTGCTCAGGAAACTTTCTCTAGTCTAGTTTAGTCTTACAGCTTTCCACCACCCTTGCGGGTCAGTCACAATCTTGCCACACCTAGGAATGAAATCTCAACCAGGCTGCTACTAGGCAGGCAGTCGCTACCGTTAGCTGCAGGCTGAACCATCGGATCCCCACCACAATGGAACGACCTTGGGTCTTGAAATCACAACTTTCGCGGGGAAGTTTCAAAACGATGAACAACCCCTGCCGGCCCCACCTTCACCTTGGCAAGCAGCAGCAAGGTCGGCATCTGTGAGGGTGTGGGCCTGGCCTCGCGCAGCGTAGTCAAGCCTTGTTGCCTTTGGGAAGGCAGACAACAGCGCAGGCGGCCGACCCTGCATGTCCGCACCTTCCAGTGCTTGGGCTATAGCGCATCTGTGCTGCGGCTCTCGTGTGAAGGCGCCTTTGATCATGATGCCTTTCCTATATAGTAGCTGGGCTCTCTCACCAGCGGGTGCAGCGTCGTAATCAAGTGCTGCAGGGCTTGGCGCCAGGACTGACAGGTCCCTAGCAGCCCTTCTAAGGAGCCGTTCGCCGCGGCACTTAAAAGTGCCTTGGCAATCTGCAACAGGAACACAGTATGCGGTGTCAACCTATACGATCGCCTGTCTACACGGCTGTGCGCTAGGGGAAGGATGCCCAGATTGAGCTATGTTTCCAGTGACTAGCTGCTTGCCTGAACAAGTAAGTCTGTGGGCAGGTTATCCCAAAACTCAGAGCTGTTCATGCTCGGCAAGGTCGCCTGCCCTGCCTATAATCCGGCCTAGTCTCCTGCCCCGACACTCCCAGTCTTCGTCACGTGACGGAACTACCTGTGCGCCTGTGCCGTAATACTAATTTGCAGCAAGGGAGGAGTGGATCTGGGACACGAGCACATCAGTCAGTACACACGGAGCATGTAGGGCGCAGGCGCCATTGCTGATGTCCAGGCAGTAACATCAGAGACGCCAGTCTAGACCGCCCACTGGGCATGGCACATGGCATGCAGTTGACAAGGTTTGGATCTATGCTAGCGATAGTTTCCGTGATGGGTTAGAGGAGCGACGTTTCCAAGGCTGTGGTTTGGAGGACATTAGGTTGTTCCAACGGTCACCTGGACCAGTGCATCCCACACTATCCTTCCAATAATAGCCTAACAAGCAACACTGGCACGAGCCGCCTCAGATGGGACAATCTTTACTCACGGTGGCTATTGTGCAAACAGGGTTGAAGACGAGTTGTACTGACAGGGGCTTGAACAGTAATACACCAGGACCTTCAAAAAGAATCAGCCACACAAGGGGTGTACAAGCATGCATAACCAGGCTTCGGTAACAGAACTACTACAGCAATGGTGCAAACGTAGCAGTGGCACCTTCAATGCAGCAAGGGGGCCCAATGAACAAGGAGCCGTTCTCAAGCCCACGAGTATTGAGATGCTGCTTCCAGGTATGCAAAGACATGCAATTGGGTGACCCTGCGCTTTATTAGCAAAATACTTCATTATTCTCTTCCCCTAACATTGAGTTCGTATCCACGGCTGCCAGCAACCATCCCCTCTTCCAGACAACAAATAAAGCAGACATGGAGAGCCATTGCACAGCCTTGAAGCATCCTGCCGTAGACGCCCGGTTGACAGGCGAGGGCCAAAGACAACCCACAAACAAATGACAGCCTGCCTAGCTTTCAGGATGGGGGCCACCAGGCCCCTCCCCAACCACATCACCCTGTTCAGGAACTCACAAAACGTAGGGCAGTCAACACCTCCAGCATACCTATGCCAGCACAGTCAGAGCATGGCTCCACATAGCCGAACGGCACACACACTGCCCTGGCGTGGGCATCCAGGCACGAGCAGCTTTCAGCCCTGGGTCTGCTCCGCATTCTCCCCCGCTTCCTGCGCTTTGACGCCCTCCGCCGCCAGCGGCGCCCCTTCCCCCCTGCTGCCGGGCCTGGAGGTATCAAGCACTGGCACTGCCTCCCTGGGGCTGCCTGACAGGGAAGCCCCACCGGAGCAACCCTGCCCCCCTGCCTCCGGCTCTCCCACTGCCGGCTGGTCTAGCGTGTCCAACACTCCCAGGCTCGCTGGGCTGTCCCTGCCATGGGGCGAGTCGCTGCTGAAGCTACCGGCCATAGGCGAAATCGGCCCCAACACCGCCTCACTAGCCTCCTCATGCCCATCCTGCTGCCGCTGCTCCGGCGCCGGCTGGTCCTGCGGTTCTAGCGCAGCCGGGCCAGGTCCGCTGGCTTGGACGGCCGACAGGTCGTTGCCAGCTGTGTCGGGATGCACTTCCTGTGCCAGAAGCTGTGTAGAGCCTGCTAGAGCGCCCGTTTCGACGCCCGAGCCTCCTGCTTCGACACTGGAAGCAGCCGTGTCATTGGGGATTGCAGGTCCCAGATCTACGGCAGGAGGGCTAGCTGAGCCCAGCTGCTCCCTGCACTCCTCATCACCCTGTCGCCTGTCGTGGCCCTCTCGATCCCCGCCTTGTTCTCCCTCTTGCTGGTGCTGCTGACGTGGCTCCTCCAGCTGCACTAGTGCTGGCGGGGAGGGCGTGGTGGCTGAGCTGAGCGACAGAGAAGGCTGTGCTGGCGATGGGGTGGGGGGCTGCTGCGCATGCTGAGCCTCACTTCTTGGGAGCACGGTCAACCTGCCCTCCGCGATTAGGTCCACGCCCTGCTGCTGCCCCTGCTCTGCCGCCAGTGCAGGCGCCGGTGAGTCATCATGCAGCCACTCCGGCTCCTCCTCCCACCGCCGCCGCTGCTGCCGGCGCCCCTGCTGCTGCTGCAGCTGCTGCCTGCTGCCGCTGGGCCCACCGCCGCTGCGCGGCTGGCGCCGGGGGGCAGGCTCCTCAGGCATCACGGACCCACCAGCCCCGCCCACCAGCTGCTGCTGCTGCCACGACAGGTGGCCATGTTGTGGCGCCTGCACCTCATAGGTGAAGGCACCCCTGGCAGTACGCTGCTGATGTGGCACTGGCGGCTGCTGGCCGTCCTGCTTGCTCCAGCGGCTAGGACGCCTGCTGCCAGGCCCCTGGCCGGCAGCGGCAGGGCCAGCCCACTGCTGCACCTGCTGCTCGTGTTGCTCTTGCTGCTGCCAGTTGAGCCCAGCAGTGTGGTTCCCGCTTCGGCCATCGCCAAGCGAGAGGTGCTGTAACTCCTCAGCAGGCTCGCCGTCCCAAAGGGGCTGTTCAGCCTCACGGCGACGGCTTGGCCGCCCCCGCCGGCCCCCGCCTCTGCCACCTCTCAATCTGTTACGGCTGCTGCCCCTGCTGTCCGCCGCACCGCCTTCGTCACCACCCAGCAGCATCCGCTGCTGCCACGTCAGGCCAGCAGACTGCTCCACGCCAGCACGCGCGCTTTGCCTGGGGCTGCCAAGGCTCTGACCAGCATGGGGCGTGCCGGTGCCGTGCGGTGCCAGCGGCACACCTGCTGAACGTAGCAGCCTCGCGGCGGCGCCTGCAGAGCCACTTTTGCGCTCCAAGCCTGGTGCGGGTGCCTCCGCATCCGCTGCTGCCGAGGCAGGCAAAGGTGAAGGGGAGGTGTGGGTGGGATCCATGCTCGTTGTCTGGGCGGTGCAGCCTGTAGACGGGCTGCCAGGGTGCTGCCTAGAGGCCTGCAGAGCCACAGTCAAAGCGCAGCTTGGGAATTGGTCCTGGGCACATCAGTTCTAACGCAACTCATGGCGATGGAGGACCCCAAACCAAGCGGGAGCTGGTTACAGTTGGCCTGGTCAAATGCTTGTGCTCCACTTCTTGCATGCACTCACCTACAGACGCCAAGTCCCGTGAATGATAGTCCTGCGATCGAGTCGCCGTGCTAGACTCCCTTGGCAGTCTGCCAAATGTACGTAATCTATTGGAATATGGGAGAAAGGTGGAAGTGGCGAGGCTCTACTGTTGGCCCACCACGCCTTGGCAGGGTTGCAGATCCCTGGGGCCAGATCGGGAATTTGGATGGTATCTGGTACCTGGAAAACTTGCCCCTGGCTCCTCGTAAGTGATGGGCTTACCAGGGCCGTCACTTCACCCCAATTCATCAAGTGGGCTTGCGCCCGCAGCTGTGTTAGGCCCCCTTTGTTTCCACCATTGAAGCAAGACTGTGGCAGCGGCGGCGGTCACCATGCTGCTTTAGTCCTCTGCAGCAAGTGGACTACCTAGACGACGCATGCCACTACCTTCTTCTCTGCAGTGAGGTAGCATGGGATGCAGTCACGAACCATAGCATGGCTTAAGGGGTGTTGGCACCTCAACTGGCGCTACAGCCAGCTGCATTGCCCTGGTAGTTCGATTCTTGTTCAAATTACGTGCAGGGGAAGGCATAGTAGCCGAGGACCAAAAGCAGTACGGGGCAACACAATGGCGGCTGCATCGGCTGGCACGTTGGAAGAGGACCTCACCGTCCTCTGGACCCTGCTGTGCGCCTTCTTCGTTTTCTTCATGCAAAGCGGCTTTGCGCTGCTGGAGAGCGGCTCCATTCGCAACAAAAACGTGGGTCGTGATTGCAGTGCCGTGAGGGCATGCCCAGCCCAGGGTGCAAAAATGGCAAGCAGCCGCAGCAGCACTGCACACAGCTAGGCCCACTTCAGGGCCTGCTAGTGTAGGCAACATCCCCAGCATAGGTTAAGCAGTCAGTGTTGGTCCTGTTGGCATCGTCCAGGGGAGCTGGCTCACCACGCCTCGGCGTGTCCACCCCACACTGGAATGCGTGAGCTTGCCTAGCACCTGCTTGTTAGGAGGATGCCTTGGGAGGAACGTCTTAGGAGGAACGCCAGCCAATGAGGGCTGCCTGTATGCCTCAGGAGTCCTCGCTGACTGCCTGCAGGTGAAGAACGTGCTGCTGAAGAACGTTGTGGATGCCAGCATCGCCGTAATGTGCTGGTGGGCGGTGGGGTATGCCTTTGCGTACGGCGACTGCGAGGAGAACGGCTTCATAGGCTACGCCAACTTCTTCTCCTCCGACAGCAGCAGCTCTGGCGGCCTGTACTGGGCGCTCTGGATGTTCCGCTGGGCCTTCTCTGCCACCGCCACCACTATCGTGTCGGGGGCGGTGGCCGAGCGGTGCCAGTTCCGGGCCTATGCAGCATACACCGGCTGGATGACGGCCTTCATCTACCCGGTGGTGGTCCACTGGTGAGCTAGGGGATGAGTCAGGGTTATGCGACCGTCTGTCATCGCAAACAGGCAGGGGGTGGGAACCACCTGCTGGGCTGGCGTGTGTTGGGACCAGGTCTCACACGCACTGCTGAGCGTTGTATGTTGCTGGTCGTATTCCCCCCAGACCCTTGAAGGGCACATTGCGTGCGCTGAGTTGCTGGTGCTCAGCTGTTCTCAAACTCGGCTTGATGCACTGCTGGCCCTTCAATTGGCTGAGCCCTTGTCTGTGTGGGATTGTGGGTGCAGGGTGTGGAGCAACTCAGGTGGGGCTCAGCTGGCCATGTAGGGTTTCAGCACCCACCGCCGGAAGCAGCGCATGCACTTCCGCTGTGGCCGGTGCTGGCATCTGCCGCCCGTGCCGTGGCTGGAAAGTAGGAGTGGCAGCCGGGGCAGGCATCCAAGGGCCTAGCAACATTGCAGCTGCCACATTGGCCACAGCTACGCGCTGCGTTTGGGGACGTACATACATTGCAGAGAAGGCCCGGGCAGGGCTACTGAGGCCCACCGACATGTTGGCTGGGAGTGTCAGCCGGCTGGTTGTTGGTGGCTGGTGCAGGCTGGCTGTCTGCGTCACGGCGTGGCTGTGATGATGTGGAGTACAGCCCCTACTTCGGTGCGACCAACGGCCTGCTGGACTGGGGGGGCGCGGGGGTGGTGCACATGGTGGGAGGGGGCGCAGGTGAGCATGCGCAGCGGGCTGCAGCGGACAGCGGTTGGGATCGTGCTAACACCTGTAGGAGCGGTACTTTGCTTAAGGGTATGCCCTAAGTGGGTGGAGTGCAAGCAGCGCCTGTGAGCAAAGGCGGTCTGATTGCCTGGGTGCCTGCAAATTGGAAGTGTGAACACCGTAGCTTTGGGTGAGGCCTGCCTGCGAGTTTAGCCCAAGAGGAGGTATTGCTGAAGCATGCCAGTAACTGAAAGGCGGGCGTGGAGTCTGTAGGGGACAAGCTTCACGCATACTGGAGCCCCCTGTCTCAGTACTTGCGACCCTGGTCCAGTAACCGTGCCTTGCCTGGCATGTGTGTGCAGCGCTGATGGGGGCGACGGTGCTGGGGCCGCGGCTGGGGAGGTTCCTGCCCGACCCTGTGGGCGGTGTGTCGCGGTGGGAGCCGTCGTCCCCCACAAACATGGTGCGCATTGCATGCGTGCGCTGTGGCATGGGGAGGCTCCCGGGTTCTTGCCCTGTTGTGTAGCTTGGACCAGCCCCCTTGGCACATGGCTGCTTTCTGTGGGATCTATCCCCTCCTCCATGTTATGGTGGGACCGGGTTAAGGGAAGTGGGGGAATCGTGGGGAGCAGGTGTGGCGGCGAGGGGAGAGCGGGGACGGCCAGCTACTGCAGTCTGTCCATCCTGACGGAAGGAGTCGTGCTGAGGTACTGGGCACGGCCACTAGCAGTGCCGTGGTCATCCCTTGCGGACAGCTGTTGTTAGCACCGGCAGGCTAGCCTGGGCAGGTGGCTGACAGAGCACTACCCAGGGTGTGCTGAGAGCGGGGTGGCCCTTGACGCATAGAAGTCGGAGCTGGTTCCCAAGGCTCCACGAGACTGACTCAGTGCCCCCACCTCCCACTGCATGTGCAGGCCTTGGGGGTCTTCATCCTCTGGCTGGGATGGTGAGTCAGGCTCAGACACTTCTGCTGCCTTCACGCCTTCTACCGGGGGCTCGACCCGTTGCGGCCCTCTTGCATTGGCTCCCTGGGCCTGCACGGACTTGTCTGTTGACCTGCCCCTCATGGCTTGTGATGCGCTTGTTAGCCTGGCTCGTGTTCACCCTCACTAGTTGAATCTTGCAGGTACGGCTTCAATGCGGGCTCGGTCAAGTGCTTTACTGGATGCATGTCCATCGCCGCCAAGGTGCGCTGAGCGCGCTGTGCCGTGCTGTGCCTGCTTGGGGACGGGCCTGGGAGGGTCTAGGCCGGAGTGCTGCCTATCGTTCGTGGCGCAGGGCTGAGCTGGGGCCTTGAGGCAGCCACCCGGGCAGCCATGTACACAAGTGTGTCACCCACTGGCCGCCCAAGACATCCCCTGAGCATGGGGGTTACAGAGGCGCCATACGTGTGTCGCTGTAAATTACGGTATGGCGCCCTCCCAAGGCGTGCTTAGCTCCTTCAAGTGTGCTTGGCAGGTGGGTGACGCGCCAGCATCTGCTAGCGCATCTTCTTTGGCAGCACCCAACCCGTCAACTACACCCGCTGCTTGCAGATCGCGGTGAACACCACCTTGTCGGTTGGGGCCTCCGCCCTGACCTGCCTCCTGCTGGCCGTGGTTCTGGGGGACGCCGGCGATATTGGACCGCTGCTGAATGGCGTGATGGCGGGAGCGGTCAGCATCACCGGCGCTTGCGCCCTTGTCCAAGAGTACGCGGCGTTTGTGATCGGGGTCGTCGCGGCGTTTGTGTACACTGGCTCCAGCAAGCTGCTGCTGAGGTGAGAGGGAGGGAGCTGTGGGGGTAGTGCCGGGGATGCGGGACCGGTGGTAGATGCAGCCGGTGCAGTGGGAGGGAGGGACGGGAGGATGACAAGGCGTGCAGGGAGCGGGGCTGGCGGGGCTGGGCGTGTGGCAGGAAGTACACGGATTGGGCAACAGTCCTGTCGCAATTTATACTTCATAGCTTGCGGAGAGCTGCATGTAGGCTGCCTCTGTGAAGCAGGAGCAGGCAGCTGAAAGGATTGGGGGGTCTAACTGCAGGCTGCGGATCGATGACCCACTTGATGCCAGCCCCGTGCACTTCTTTTGCGGCATCTGGGGCCTCTTGGCTCCCGGCTTTTTCGCGACTGAGGTGAGGTGCTTGAGGGTGCCATTGCAAACTGGCTGGCCAGCCGTTGAGAGAGGCCCCGCTGCTCTATGGCTGTTTGCTGATCTAAATAGTAGTTTGCGCATAACCACCCATGTCTCTTCCTCCTCGCATTTCACACTGGCTGGCCATAATGCGATTGGCTTTGTCGACCCCGCAGACGAACGTCCAAGCCGCATACCATTATGCAAACGACTGGGGCGTGTTCTATGGCGGTGAGTGCGGTGTGTGCGCTGCGCTGCGAGTAGGAAAGTGCACGTGGGCGGTCTAGGCGGCAAATCCAAGCCTCATCTGGCCAGGCTTCCTTGTGCTCTCTAGCCAGCCTTGCATGAGACAATCAGGTATTGTGCATGGCAGTTGGCGCGTCGTCTTTGCCGAGCCGCCACATGCTGAAGGGTAAGGCTCGCTTGTTGGTGCCAGGGCGGCCTGCACCGCGACCCCAGCTGCTGCGTGCGCTATGCCTGCTGCAGGCTCCGGGCGCCAGCTGGGGGTGCAGGTGCTGGGAGTGGTGTCTATTGCCGCATGGACCTGCTCCCTCTCGGCCCTGGCGTTTTTGCTGCTTCGGAAGGTGGGTGATTCTGGCCGGGCAGTTGGGTGAGGTTGAATGGATGACGATGAGGCGGTGATGTGATTGTGTATGGAGCAAGGCAGCGCAGCAGAGTCCTGTTTGATCAGGGTGTGAGGCATGTTGGTTTTTGCCAAATGTGCGCAAGTGCACATGGGTGGCTGGAGGCGGCCCTGCAATATGAGACCGGCGCATGGAGGTGGTGGGCGGCACTGACCGTCAACTGCATCGAAGCTGATCGTTTAGAACCCTCCCTCTTACCATGCTGTGCCGCAGGTCGGCTGGCTGCGGGTGCCCCGCGAGGTGGAGATTGCCGGGCTGGACTTTGCGCAGGGCCTGCAGCGCAGCCGCCTGCGGCAGTACACCGCCGATATCCACCGGGCGCACGACGCGGCACCGGCGGCGGAGCTGCGAGATGCCGAGGGGGCGCAGCACGGGGCACGCAGTGCTGATCTGGTGCTGCATGGGCGGCCGGCGCACGGAGCAGCAGCAGCGGTGGGGCAGAAGGGGTGGCAGCAGGCGAACGGCGGGACGGCCGCTGGCGGATCAATGTCGTCCCTTTGTGAAGTGTGATGGGGGAGGGCCCGATTTGTTACCACGTCACTGCATGGTGGCCCCTACGGGAGGCAGTGACGGTTGTGAGTTGGGCTGGCAGCTTGGCGGTGGGAGCAGCCAGGATGAGCAGGGTTCCAGCCAGGTAGTTTGTTGGGGGCGGTCTTTCTCAGGCTGTCGTCGGGGCAGGACTGCTGGAAGGGGTGGCGCTATTTGGGTGGCGCTATCGCAGGCAGCGCAATGGGGTGTGGGGTGGGCTGGGTCGGAATTCAATTATCAACGAGCTGGGGCGGAATTCAACCGTGAGCAAGCGTAGTGTTCTGCTGGCAGTATGTGGCTTCAGGACAGGTTCCTCTTTGCCTTGGGTGTATGGAGTAGGGGCGCAGTTGGAGGGTTCGCCTGTGCTGCTCTTGTGAGGCAGGCTAATGCCGATGATGCGTACAGTGCGTCATGCCATCCTGTGTGTGCCTTAACAAGGAGGCTAGGAACCGGGTGCTCAATTTTCAAGGCTGACAGTGCTATTTCAAACTCAACTTGGTATCTGATACAGTCTGCCGTGCAAAGCACGTGGTCAAGTTTTCCTTGTCTTCCTTTCGTGCCGCTGTCTGCAAGTCTGTAGCTAGTCTTGCAGTTTGCTGCCCTTCTGTGCCTGCCTTCCCTGGTATCCATAACATTCCTGCTGCCAAGTTCTTGCTGCATTTGCTTGAAATTTAGTTGTACCACCTTCCAGCTTTACTAGTGTGGGCTCACAAACCTTTGGGCAGTCATTCAGTGGTTGGTCTTTGAAGTTATGAAATTTAAATGGCTCAGTGGGAGCCCAGCATACTAAGCTAGTAGCTCAACATTATTTTACCAACGAGTGAGTTTTGCACATGGGAGCCGCGTGCCAGGCACAACGTTGACAAAGATTTGCCATCAGCTGATCTGCAGAGTGGCAGGGGTTGCAAAACTTGTCAAGGGCTTCACCTGTTATCTAAGATGGAAATGCGCGTGACAGGAAGGGGTCAGACAGCAGTGTGGCGGGTGCCACCTGCTATCTGATGGCATGGGACTGTGACACGCTGCCTGAACAGTGAGGCAGCTGATCAATCAAGAAAGCTACCATTAGCCATGCGATATAAGCACCATATTATATATAGTGCATTGCCTTTTATATCTGGAAATATCTGCCTTTTAGGCCCAGCACCTCTTGGGCTGTACCAACAGGCTATACACAGCATGTCCGATGATGACAACCTGCCCAGGGTAGATGAGCTGCAGGTCATCCAGTTAATCGGACACCTGGCTGGCCCCTGTAAGCTGATGATGTGCTCCAGGGGGGAGGAGCACTTCCAAATTGTCGTTGCAAGCACCTTGGTGTTGGTTCACCAGCAACACCATAACCCTAGACCCTACACCCTGCCAGTACCGTGACACCCCTACCTCTCCTCGGCTCGCAGTGCCTGTCACCGCCGACAAACACGTAGAAGGTAAGACCGTCGTAAGAGTCACGAAAATGCAGTGCCACAGTTACCAGCTAGCGCTCAGCAAGGGGAATCAACAGCAGAAATGATGCCGCATAAATTCTAGATTCCGCACGTCTCTGCTTTCCTTGAGGTTTGGAGGCTCTTGGGCCTGTTTCTTGCATTTCGTAACGGGTTGCCCGAGGCAAGTGGAGGTCTCCACAAGAAAACACGTTGCGCACCGCCGCTTAGCGAGCTAGTGCGCAGGGCACCAGCGCAGCGCTGCTGCCGCAAAAACGGCGCTTGGGTCTCGGACTACTCCGCTCTCTTGGCCTTTCTGGCTCTAACGCAGCACCGCAAGCAAGATGTATGACCAAATCACATGGAGTAAGTCTCCCGTCTGCTGCATCCTACCACAGGCATGCGCACAGGCATGCGCACAGACGCGCTTCTTGCGTCCTTCCTTTACTCGGCAGTGCGCCCTTGGTTCTTGCAGTTTTCGTCTGCGCCATCATCTTGTCCTTCTTCGTCGCCTTCGGCATCGGTGAGTGATCAGCGGCCGCCACCTTACGCCTCCCGTCTCTGGGCGCTTAAGCGAACCACTGTCCCGTCCACTGTTCGAACGTCGCATTCTCGTCTCAGCGCACCGCAGAGGATGCAACTTAAGGGTGGTGCTCTGCCTTCTTTGCAGGTGCCAATGATGTGGCAAGTAAGTGGCGCACAGCCGACGGACGCACGCATGCACGCGCTGCAACTGCCTGCCAGCCTGCTACTGTCATGATATCCCACTGCCCAACTTTAAGGCAAGGGGCCTGCACAGCCAGGCTTGCTCGCCTGTTCATATTCTATACTGACCTTTGTCGGCTGGCGAGAAAGGCTGCATATAGCTTACTGCTTGGTGGCGAAACTACCCCTGTGCAGATGCCTTTGGCTCTTCTGTGGGCGCCAAGGCCCTCACCATGAAGCAAGCCATCGTCGTTGCTGCAATCTGTGAATTTGCGGGAGCAGGCAAGTTTGACAGTCCGGTTGTCGTGGTAGCTGAGCCAGCCACATCAAAGGGGCAGGCGGTGGGGGATGACTCATCCCTTACTTTCTGCCGTGGAGCACGTTGGCCAGCTAGGACTGCCCATGCAATCCAAGTGCAGCGTCAGCGCTGTGGTGGCTCCGCATGCGTTGCATGCGAGCTGGCTGGGATGGCGGCCCCCCATATGCCGCCGCACGCTCCTCGTCACGCTGCCTCCCTTCCTCCCCTGTGCTGCTTGCAGTGCTCATGGGCGCCAGTGTGACATCCACCATCCGCTCCGGCATCGCCAACCTCAACTACTACATTAACAAGCCCGACGTCTTGTAACGCCCCCCCCCCCGC
>BBXU01002720.1:0-13269 GCA_001598975.1 Parachlorella kessleri
CCGCAAGGCCTACCAAGGAGCATACCTTGCATCCGATCCTGTCAGTACAGATCACTTCTGCCACGGAATGCCAACCCTCACGCCACACTTCCTGCCCCCCAGCAGAGGCCACATGCCACACAGCCTCGCCACCCGGCGGGTATGTGGAGCAACCGTGCAGGCAGACAACCCCCCACCCCGACCCCCACCACACACACAGCAGGCCCGGCCCCGCCCCCGCCTAGTTCTGCAGGGTCCCCGTGCGAAACAGCCACAGCTCGATGGCACACGTGGCGAACCAGGACAGCCCCGCCCACCAGGCAAGGAAGCCAGATGTGGAGTGCAGCAGTACGTTAGCATTAGCGGCCGAGGAGAGGGAGGGGTGCAGCGCCCCGTACAGCTGCAGCAGTCCTAGACCCAGGAAGAGAGCCCCCGGCGCCAGGCTTTGCACCGCCGCCTGCACATGTGGTAGCACACGACGGGGGCAGCCCTATCAGGCGAGGGGGGGGGGGGCTGCCGCCGCACGATTTTCCACCGACTTCATGACCGTGCCACGCACCTCCACCCTTGCATGTGGGGTGCATTTGCTCTCACGAACCCATATGCAGCCAGCCGCTGCCATGCTCCCTGGCTTCCACAGCTCGTGCACACACCAAACCACGATACACCCGCCAAGGTAGCCCTGCAAACACCCGCCCTCATTGCTGCTGGGGGCTGTGCAAGACAACCCAGTCCCTGACGTTGAGTAGGTGAGCAGAAACTCTGGCCGACCTTCGTGACATCCAAACCTAAACGGACGCGTAGACACGGTGCGTGGTGGCCTGAACCGAGTGACCCGCCAGCCAGGTGTTTACCTTGCCCAGAAGCGCGTAGACTATCTTGCTCTTGACTCGAATCAGCTCCCCCACGGTCACTTTCTGCGTCTTCTTGTGCCCTGCACGCAGTGCAAGCTGTGACCCTCGGTGACGCATGTGTTTACTGCCACACCCGCGGCTTTTTGGAAGGCGGTGAAGCGGCGCGCCGATGCCGCTGCGGGAGCTGGGGTGGGAAGGACATGCCCCTCATGTCGTAGTCAAGCCCACGTCAGGAGAGCATCCATCTCGGGCCTTGCCAGCATATACACCTTGCAAACAACATCTCGGCACTGGCACTTTGATGTATACAACAGCAACTCTCCAGCATATGTCAGCCAGCATTACCTTCACACCCAGCAAGCAAGGCCCCCAGGCTAGCTAGACCACAGCACTACACCACCGCACGGGGCCTTTCTGACCCACAGGCCCCGTCTCTTCTTCTCGCTCACAGAACCCTCACCCCTTCCCCACACCACCACCAACGTTTCCACCCACACTCACCCATCAACCCGTGCTTGAGCTGATGCCACGCCAGCAGGGAGGAGTCTGCAAAGCGCTGCACCACCAGGCGCACCAAGCCTATCTGCACAGCTCCTGCTGCCAGGAGCGCCCCCGCCTGGAGGAAGGCCAGGGCCCGGGGCGCAAGCGCTAGCGCCTCCGATAGTGGCCTCACCTGCACAATGCCCTTGCGAGCATATGTCAATGCCCTTGAAGCCATGCTTGAACACTGCTGCCAAAGGACGGTACGCATGGGTGCAAGCCTCAACATCAGCCCCAGGGCAAGCAGCTTAACCAGAGGCGTGCCCTGCATGGGGCAACCACCGTCGCACCACGCAGCAGCACCGAGTCCCGTACCTACAAGATAATAGCTATAGACCAATAGCTCCGACTGCTTAACATCAAGACACTAACAGCCTTGCACAAACCTCCCAAAAGACAACACACTGTGCGCATATTTAACACGGGTTTCTTGGGTAATGATGCCATGAACTGGCACCAGCTCACCCACAGCAGAGTGGCAGCCAGCAGCAGCAGCAGGTGCAGGTTGAGCAGCAGCCTGCCGCCAGCACTGCTGGGTATCTGCTCCGACGCCCAGTCAGGCACGTTGTGTTGGAGCCAGTAGGAGCGCACAAAGCGCAGCGTGGGCGCGAAGAAGGTCATGGAGATAACCGCGGCCAGCAGGGCCATCAGCAGCTGCAAGGCGACCGCGGGGAGCTCCACAGCAGGGATGTCCTGCACGCAGATATATCACAGGTGAGAGAAGACTAGTAGTTTGTGCCTGGGCGTTGGGTGTGCGCTTGCTGGGACTGCGATACAAGCTTTGTGTGGGGGGCTCCTTGGCGGCGACATCATGTAGCCACGGCAGCCATGGTGCTCTCCCTCAGCCCTCCACCGCTCACTTTCCCGCCGCTCCGCGAACCTCGTCTCACTACAGGCCCGCTCACCTGTACTTTGGGGCTGCTCCGCCGCACAAGCTCCATCAGCAGCGGCCCCACCGCGGCCGCGCCAGCGTCCACATCAAAGCCCAGCAGCCACTTGGGCACCATGGTCAGGGCCACCAGCGCCAGCACAAAGGCCAGCACGGCAAAGCACACCGCGTACACCTTGTCGGCGCCTGAGGTGTAGGCGGACAGGAGGTCCACCTGCGCAACCCAACTCTCACGAAGGTGGCTGGGCTAGAATGGTTTGCGTATCTCATAAGAAGCAATGGAGGCCCACCTCCAGACGTGCAGTAGGCTGGGGTATCAGCTCATGGAGTTGGCAAGGCGGCCAGACCAGGACAAAATAGTAGTGATTTAGTGATAATGCAGGCTGCGCTAACCGAGCCCACAGCCGCCCTTGCGCACCCTACTAAACTCCTGCCACCTCAACTGGTGCAGCCTGGCTCCCTCACCACAGGACGACCGACCCCCTCCACCGGCGGCTGGTGCGCTTGCAGACTGAGACGTGGCAAGTAGCCAGGCAGAGGCGCACCTTCATGAGCATCCAGAGGCTGCCCAGAACGCATACTAGGCCTGTCACGATGGGGAGCCCATCCAGCGGCCGACCCAGGTAGTAAGTGAGCTCGGCCACAAGGAGCGAAAAGATGGGGAGCAGTATGAAGAACACCTGGAGGCAGCACATACTAGCTCAAGTCTTCCTTCAGTATAAAGAACACCTAGGGGCAATAAAACACTAGCTCAAGTCTTCCTTCACTGCTACCCAGGTACGATGGTGTCTTCGTGACCATAGGCAGCCAGGAGCTTGCCGACGATGCATTTACAGGTGCCCCCACTGGCCCCAAGTAAAGCTCCAGCCAGTGCTAAGCTAAGGCCCGCAGTGCTGTGCTTGTCGCCACCCACCCACCAGGGTGTCAAACTGTGAGAAGAAGTCCAGGGTACCAAGGCTCTGCTTGGTCAGGTGCGTCACTATAAGCGACTCTGCGCCTCCAAGGTCTATGTCATCGTTCTTCTTGGCTTTCTTGCTAGACTTGAGGGGCCTGGCCTTGAGCCCTGCTGGCAGGTGTGCCTGAGCTGCAAAGAAGCAGCGTATGCCGCGCAAATACCTGACCGAAAGCTCAAGCCTGCGAGAGCACGAGGGGGGGCCAGATCAGTTCTGCACACCCAAAGCGATCAGGATACGCAAGCAGAAGCAAGCAAAGGGTGCCTCTTACTTAGCGTTGATGAATATTGAACACGCAACCGAAGGAACAAGGCTGAGTATTTGTCTAAAGTTTGCGGCCGACATGGTGCATCCCCCCCAACCAGGGCCAGACTAACCCACGACGAATTGTAGGCTTCAAGGGTCGAGACTCAATGGAGGCTTGCCTTGAGGTGCACCTAGGTGGTCGGAGCGGAGAATTTGCGGACCGTGCTGCGTCCCTCTCTGCTGTGATCCCAGGGAAATAAGGGGAGGCGCTCGGCCCCTCACTTCACTGCTTTCGCCGTGGCACTTGAATTGATAGTCACCCAAGGAGTGCCTCCGTCACATGACGCAGCTGATGAGCTTCGGTAGTCGTCTTGGAGGTTCACCTTCGGTTGTTCTACAACTTCCTAGGTGAGGATGCCTTAAGTGGAGTGCAGTTGACACACTTGCGACCTTCAAGCGTCTCTCCTCACGTGACAAGTGTGGTTGAGACATGGCGTGGCCTGGTGCAGGTGCCCACAGCAGTCACGGTTTGGGTTCTACAGACCTGGTCACAGGCGGCTGTTAGCCCCTTTAGCAGCAATCCAGTCCAGCAAGGGTGAGCCCAAGACAGCAGAAGGGACAACAAGAGTGTGGGGCCATTTCATGTAGCCTGTACCTGCTGGCAGGCTAAAAGGTGCCCGTGACCTCTGACTTGCTACCAAGTAGAGCAAGGCCAGCAGCTGGTTTGGGGCCTGCCTGCCTGCAGATGAAGCCAAGCGGGAAGGAGATGGGCTGGCTGTGTCTGGACCACCACCGCCCCCAGCAGGGGCACCACCCCTGACCTTTACCCCAGGTGGGCAAGAGCCTGCTGCTGCTGCTGCTGGCCAAGTTAGGGCCGTGCCTGGTACCCTGCGCAGAGGCCTAGCAGCATCTGAGTGACAGCCCAGGAGGTGCTCAGAGGAGCGCTGGGTTGCCCGGCTGGAGGGCAGAGGGAACAATTGTTGATTTGCATGGTGTGATATTTATGACCAGGTTGTTGTTTTTCCAGGCGGCGGGAGGCAGGGTACGGAAGAAACATATCAAACAGCTTTGGTGCTCGTCGCAGGCGAGGATGCTCCCGCTGACGCTCCGGCCAGCAGCAACGGCAGCGGCAGCGGCAATGCCAGCAGCAGTGGCAGCGGCAGCAGCAGCGGCAGCAGCACAGGGCCCAGCAGCGAGTCTTCTTCCTCTAGCTGGCCCTCCTGGCTCAGCAAGGATGACGTCACCACAATAGCTATCGCACTAGGGATCTCCTACGCAATTCGCATGTGAGGAGGGAGCGCTGCCCATGCTCCAGCTGCCTCCTCCTGTGCTGCCGCGCTGGAAGGCTTGAACACATGGGTGCCCACCGTGGTGTTGTTTTGTGCCTGCATGATGGTGCGATCGCAGCACTTGGGAGAGCTGACAGCACCAGCAGGGTGCAAGGATGTGATTTGCCTGCTGGGTGATGTCTTGCTGCAGGTTCATTGCCGAGCCTCGTTTCATCCCCTCGCTATCCATGTACCCCACCTTTGATATTGGTGATCGACTGGTAGCAGAGAAGATTACCTACCGATTTGTCAGGTTTGTCAGCAGGGTGTGATGCGGGTGTGCTGGATTGCATCGCTCGATTGTGTCCCTTGCTGGGACATTTAGGGAGAGGGGCTCCATGGCAGGTATCTTCATGACTTCTACCTAGCACTGAGTGCCCAAGTATGTCTCCCCAGAGGCAGAGAAATCCAGCCCCAGCTTGCATGTGGAAGTGCATCCGCTGCTGCTGCCTGCTGGCGTGTGCTCAGGTATGGTACTGACAATGCTGCATCGCCATGCTGGCAGGCCGCCCACCCCGGGTGACGTGGTGATCTTCCACCCCAGCTCTGCTGCCCTGGGTGGCCGGACGCTCGGCTGGTTTGACGATGATGTGTTCATCAAGCGGATAGTAGCGGTGGCAGGTGGGGCTGCCCTGGGTTGCGGTTGGCTTTCCACGAGACTCGTCAAAGGGCAACACTGCCAGTGCAACGGACTAGGCGGCCATTGCGGCAGGTTGGGCTCTCAGGATTGGGGGCTTCTTGTCATGGGTTAGGTGGGGTGGTTGCATCCCTTGTTGCAGCTTGGTCTCGCCCAAACATGCGATCGTGGGGATCTCAGCTGCAGCGTCCTACCAAGGTTGGGGCGTTGCTCGAACCCCCTCCCTGTCGGGGAGGCTGCAAGGCTCTAGATGAAGGTATAAAGCCAGGGCTCTTGTAACACCAGTGACAGAAGTATGACTTGTGCCGCTGGCACAGGGACTCTCACTCCTGCCAGTGTGAAATGAAGACTACTGACAGCCAACGGAGTGGTCAGCATGCGCGACTTGTGCAGGTGACGCTTTGGAGGTGCGGGATGGCCGGCTGATTGTCAATGGCGTGCCCCATAACGAGCCCTATCTGTTTGAAGCTCCCAAGTATGAGATGACGCCCAGGGTGGTGCCCGAGGGGTGAGTTGCGGGTGGGGGGTCAGGTCAGAGCCGAAAACTCGGCAGGCATGCCGGAGTGGTGTCTGGGGCGACCTTTCACGTAGCCCAGCAGCAATTTGCTTGGTCCAGCGAGGCTTGAACAGCTGTAAAGCAACTTATAATCCTCTTGGGTGATAAGTGGTGGGTAAGGAGCACCCCAGCACTACAAGAAGCCCCAGGCGACCACCCTCGCCCCAGGCGACGACCCTCGCCCCAGGCGACCACCCTCGCCCCAGGCGACCACCCTCGCCCCAGGCGACCACCCTCGCCCCAGGCGACCACCCTCACCCCGCCCCTGTCTGCAGGTGTGTGTATGTCATGGGCGACAACCGCAACAACAGCTACGACTCGCACTTCTGGGGCGCCCTGCCGTTGGAAAACATCCTCGGCCGGGCGGTGTGGAAGTACTGGCCGCCCCAGACCTTTGGAGGGCTTCAAGACTGGACAGACCTGCGCAAGATAGAGGCACCCGCGATGCCAGCCCCGCTCCCATCCGCACCAGCTCTCAAGTCATGAGGACCTTGGTTAGGCAGCCACCTGGGTCCTAGGGCTCATGGCATTGTACGATTTGACAGTGACTGCTTACTAGCAGGAGACTACGCAAGGATACGGTTTAAATTAAATGCTAATCGTGCAGCAGGAAATGCAAAGGTAACCTACATGTAGCGGGGAAGCAGAAGGAGGCAGCATTTGTAAAGGGGAAAAGAGCCAGCCCTGCGGACAAGCGGCATGTGTTTATCCTACACACCTCTAGGAAAGGGGAAACCGTGCTCCCAAAAGCTACTGCCAAGTTGAGGGTCTCCAGTGAATGTTTGACACATGAATCAGCACAAGGACTATTACCACAAGTCCTCCTCTGTCACAGGCTCACTGGGAATTGATGCGCAGCGGCCGCCAGGGAGAGGCACGGGGCATCACTCTGTGTTTCGGCAAGCCCTCCAGTGGGAGGCCATCACTGCTGCTGGCTCACTACTAGTACCCCAGTGTTCTTGACACAGTGGCTACGACACTGGCCACCAGCGGCAGTCTCAGCGCCAGGCCAAAGAGGAAGCTGGCCGCTTTGAGGGTGAGGAAGACGATGCCTGCAGGCATTTGGTCGGAAAGCTGGGTACCAAATACCCCTCCGACAAAACGCACTCCTCAGGTACATCTTTGTCAAGTTGGGTGACCCCTAGTCACAAAGGACCTGTTTGTAAAGGGGTGCCCCCCCTCCCTCGCCAACCTCCCGGCCCAGGGGAGTTCGGTGGTTCCCCTTTCTCCCTCCCGGCGACCTGCCCTCAGGGGAGGCCTGGCCTTCGGCCGGAGGTGGGGACCCCCCGTTCCCCCATTGACTAAGGGATACCCAGCCTACGTACGATACACCCACGTGTCCTCCCAATTTCGCACTACCTGCCACCCTTACTAAAAGGTGTACCCTACGCAACTCCCCTTGAAGCTGTAGCAACTACACCGAAAATGGCTGCAAGTGGTGAGTGGCAAAGATAGTCCGGGCACATCACCACGTCCACTGCATAGCCTGGGCTAGTAGCGGCGTTTTGACGTGCAGCAGTGCCTACCAGCTCCGTGAAGCTCACCTAGCGGCAGCCCAATGACGACAGCCAGCAGGATTAGTATCAATATGATGGCCAGGATGGTTTCCACCGTGTCAAAAACTATTCTCCTGCCGCGGCTGGTCAGCATGGTCACCAGCAGCTGTACCCCTATGAGGGCGCTCAAGGAGGAGTACAGCACGTTGGCTGGCACCTTATCCCAGGCTGGAAGAGTCTTCTGACTGATGGCTTCCTGAAGCAAACTCCAACCTGCCTGCACGTCTGCCACTCGGGCGTCCCAGAAGTGCTGGGCGACCTCCATGCTGACGCCGGCAACGCAAGCTCTAGCAACAAGGTAGCTTGTAACGGTTCAGCTTTCGACCAAAGAGGTTTGGCAGGGATTTCAAAGCAGGCGTCTTGGTAAGCTGCGTCATGCATAGCATGGGAGGCGCTGTCCAGCACAAGAAGCCAGTAGCACGTCCATGAAACGCTGATGTTGTCTTTTCGAAGCCTTCACTAACAGTTCTTAGACGGTCGCCTAGGGTTGTCAGTGATCGTAGCCTAAGAGTTGCGTATGTCAGCCAACACCGTGAGCATGACCCTGAGTACAAGAGGTCACGGAGCAAGTGATGCTGCAAGTATAGTGCAAGTTCTACTTATATATACACTAGTGACCAGGGTGCACAACAGTTTACAAATTGTTATGCATCAGGGGGTGGGGCGGCGGGGGCGGCTTGCCAACCCCCTTGCTACCCCACTGGGCCAGGTCTATGAGGAGCATCTGCAGCAGCTAGACTTAAGTGGGGCCAGACGGCAGCATCAGGACAAATTGAACGCTGAGGGCGGCTCGCGGGTTGCCTTCAATTGGCTAAGTGCTTGTGCTATGAGGGACACATGTAGAAGCTTGGTGGGATAGACCTTTGGTTGTGCTTTTTGTTGGTTTCCCCGTCCGGACGGGGTGGTGCGTGCCATTAAGAATTGGTACTTGGACTTTGTGGTTTGTGGGCATAGTACACCCTGGTTTTTTGTTGGCCCCACTTGGGGGACTCACGGCAGCATGGTCAGGTGGCGGTACGCTGTTAGACGAGACTAGACTAGACTTAAGCATCCTTGCCAGCCTTCCGCGCTGGCTTCTTTAAGACAGTTTTTACTGATACCGGGAGACATGCGTCTTCTCACACTTTCTACACGTCTGCTGTCGTTCTGTGAGAATCACAAGTTGCCTGTGTGTGTTTGGAGGGTGTCCCTTGTGCAGGAAGGAGGGCAGGGGGCCGCCAGACCTTTGTGTACCGTGTAGGCGTGCACTACTATCTCAGTGTGCGGTGCTCAATGCTCAGCACCACAGTGTGCAGCGTGGTGCACAGAGGCTATTTGCCTCTGCTGAACGATGATCACCGCACTACTGAGAGAGTAGTGCACGCCTACGCGGTAGACAAAGGTCTCCCGGTCCTCTGCCCTCCTGCATAAGGGACACCCTCAAAAAACACCATAGGCAACGCTCAAAACACCACCCTCCCCTGCTGACGGTCATCCAAGGCGCTGTTGACGGCAACATCACTTAAGGCAATACTTATGAACCTCATTAAATCTCTTGTGTGCATCCATTCCAAACACTTCAAACGATTCCAGATCGCTCAAACCGGAACAGAGCATGGAACAGAGGCACCACCCGGGGCAGCAGCATGCGCAGCACGAATCCTAGTCAGAGTTTGTCATTGTCCCCAAATGCCTTCGCGGAGTGGGGGCCTTCACTTGTTGAGTTGCCCGCCTTGGTTTTTGTTGGCGCACAGCTATGGAGCGCAGTGCACGAAGAATCGAGGCCCTAGGAGCCCACCTGGCGCCATCTGCAGGTCGTCCGGCAGGTAAGATGTGGTTGTCTTGCTTAGCAAACGACAGCTGATCACGTTCTACTCGCCGCTTGCACGAGTTTTTCGGCTTCCTGCCATATGGGGCGTTCTCCGCCACCCAGTGCCGACACCCACCATAGCCCTACACTGGACATAGCACACCAGTAATCTTTCTCCAAGCAATAAGAGCAGCAGATACCAGTGAATCTTTAACAAGATGCTGCAACTGCAAAGCCTACCAAAACTCTGGCTGCAGGACCAGGTGATGAGCTCCAGCTCCACCCCACGTCTGCCGGTGGCCCAGGAGTGCAGCAGGAGCTGCAGAGGCTGCTGGAGCATGACAATCACGCGATGCGGGCCAAGCTGAAGGAGCTCATGAAAGACCCGCTCTACACACCGTGAGCCAGCCGCAGCTGCATGTTGACCGACTGCCTGCACCAGCTGTTGGCACGGTGTTGCGGGCTTGGCCCCTCGTGGGACGGACGAGATAGTGGGTGTCACATCTATGCAGGCTTTGTGTGCAGGCGGTGGAACATTCCTCTGGCGGAGGAGCGGGAGCTTGCCCTGCAACGGCTGCAGCGGCTGTGCCGCTCCGGCAACTTCTCGGTCCTGGACTTCAGGCAAGTGCCTGTTGTTTGGCCATGTTGCGGAGGAAGGTGGGGGGCGCGGGCCTTTCGACAGTGTGACCAGCGTGGTGGACGCTGTGTCAGACGAGGCTCTGCTAGATGGCCGACGTGTGTGGGGGAGAGATCATTGTAGCATCGGCGAGGCCTTAAACTGTGCACCTTTGCATGTCGCGTCCCGTTATGACAGCTTTGTGAGCTCGGTGCATGGCCCTTTGTCTCTATTCCCGTAAGCCTCCAGCGAGTCCTCGTACTCCTAGAGCCAGTCCAATCCGGGTGTCAATGCCGAGGTGAGGTTGGGGGGACTCGCCGTGCAGGACCAACCCACTGCGCATCTTTGCGGCGCACGAGCTGGCCGCATTCTGTGAGCCCTCCATGGCCACCAAGATGACGGTCCAGGTGGGAAGTTGAGGCCCCTGAGGCATTGCTAGGACACAGTCTAGCATGGCGGTCCCCGTCTAGCGCTGCAGCCATGCCCTGGACTAGTTGTTGAGGTGTTCCGTATGTGTCTTGCGCTTTACACGCATAAAGGTTAGCTAGGGATCGGCGTTCCAGATAGTGGGAAGCTCTGCTGCCTTGGTTCAATCACTGAACAATCAATTATTACGCTGCCTGGATTGCCCTTGGAGGGCAGACAGCTTGGAGCTGCGGTTCTTCCCTTGTGTGCAGTTCAACCTGTTTGCTGGGACGGTGCTGAAGCTGGGCACCAAGAGGCACCACGACCTGCTGGTGAAGGGCATCGACACCATGGACGACGTGGGCTGCTTTGCACTCACCGAGCTGGGCTTTGGTGAGCCAGGGGGCCCGGGCGTGCTTGCGGGGATGTCAATGGTTGTGGCCGGCGGGGCAAACTGTGGGCTGCTTTGTGCTTGTTGAGCTGGTTGTTGGTTAGCAGCTCTTACTAAGGCACCTGAGGGGCTGCGGGGTGGCACATACAAAATGGAGGTGCCAGCGTGGGGCACAGGGGCGGGGTGGCTGCTATTCTGCAACAGCAGGGTACTCGTGTGGCCTGCGGGATGGGCTTGCGGTGTCTAGCGTACTGTTGAGCTCGGCCTGAGCTGGGCGGCTCCCCTCAGGAGTGCACTACCTGCCCACAGGTGGTGGTTTTGAGGCTGGTGGCCGCTGCTGCTGCTGTGTGCAGGCAATAATGCGGTGGAGATGCAGACTACGGCACACTACGACCCTGCCAGCGATGAGGTGCTGGTTGGGGTTTCTGGTGGCTTGGCCATTCTGCCATTTACGTGCAGTACACCTGCCTTCTTCTGATCTATGAAGGGGGCCGGTGGTTGGAACGGGACGGGTGCTCGGTGGTTGCTGTTGGCAGCGTTGTTCCCAGCCGGCTCTGCACTCTTGTTTCTGCTGCTGGGGCCAGCGCATTTGACTTGTTGCTGGGGCCACGTCCTCCGCATAGTTGGAAAAAACATGTGGTAACAGCAGGCAAGGGGGCCTGGCCTGCTTGCTGTATATGTTCAGGGCAGCAGTTGACCCCTTGCCCTACCCTGCCCGCTGCAGTTCATCATCCACACGCCCACCGTCCTGGCGCAGAAGTACTGGATCACCAACTCGGCTATCCATGTGCGTGCGCGATTCGATCCGTATGAGGGATATGGCAGCACAGGGAGCGGCTGCTGTCTGAGCAAGAGCTTTCCCTGATGGGGGTCTCCTTAGCTTGCCTTGTTTGCTGTGCAGCCCGCCGGTGTGATGCAGCAAGGAGCGCTGGGGGGCCGGGGGGGGGTAGGGGGGGGGGGTAGGGGGGCCTAGCACTCCTGGCCTCCGTGCTTGCCTTCTCCGCCCGCCTAGCATGGGTTCGTCAAAGTGGCCAGAGTTGACAGCCGGGGGGACAACAGGTTGTTGTAGCAGCGTGTGGTCAGAAGAACAAACAATGGACAGCTCGCCCCCTTGCAGGCCCACTGGGCTGTGGTCTTTGCCCACCTCATCATCGGCAACACCAACCATGGCCTGCATGGCTTCCTTGTTCGCATCCGCAACCATGAGGTAGGGGCAAGATGGGTGCACTTGCTGAGTGAGCTAAGAGGCGCGCTGAAAGCAGTCCCAATGCTGACATAGACTTGGCATTGTGTGGTGGTGTTGGGTGGGTGGGGCTGTGTGTGGCTGTTTTTTCGTGGGGGGGGGCGTGCCCAAAACTTCTGCCCTTGCCTCCCTGCTGGCACACCTGTCTGACGTCTGTGTGAGGCTGGAGGGCAAACCCACCGAGCGCTACCTGTTGCCGGCGCCAAGCCTGTTGCTCGTGGCACTTGCTGGCGCGCAGGACATGCAGCCATGCCGCGGTGTCCGCATCGAGGACATGGGTCACAAGATGGGCTGCAACGGCGTGGACAATGGCAAGCTTTGGTTCGACCGTAAGTACCTGGAGGCCCCACTTTACTTGCCTGTTGCTTCTGGGACAGCGCGACAAGGGCCGGGTGCAAGTACGTGGCTGGGCTGTTGCACATTGGGTGTGGGGCGGGGCGGTCGCGGTGGCCAGTGGGGCAAGGAGTGCACGCTTTGAACACCCAACCAGCCAGCCAGCCAACCAGGCAACTGCTCCATGCGGTCTTCCCCGTCTCGAGCAGTTCTCATCCCCTCAGCTTGGCGTGCTTGTCGAGTTCTCCCTACCACCTACCTGCTCACCTGGTGTCCCTCTGCACGCCCGCCTGCCTGCCTGCAGACGTGCGTGTGCCCCGGTCGGCGCTGCTGGACGCTTTCTCCCAGGTGGGCCCCGACGGCTCCTTCACAAGCGACATTGCCAAGCCCAGGGACCGCTTCCTCAAGGTGGGGGGAGGGGCACAAGTTGTTCTTTTTCTTTCTTTCACCTTTAACTGAGGACAACAATGAAACAACAACTCGAGAAGGAATAACAATCCATCGCCACTGATGTTGTTATCCTGCTGCGTGCGGGAAGTGCAGCAGCTCGTGCAGTGGGGGGGTTGGCGTGGTTTGGGAGGGCACACTAGCTAGATTGACAGGATGAGGGAGACTCCTTGCCACGAGCTGGAACAGTTCCCTTGCCAATCTGACCGACTAGACTGGCTCCCGGCAGCGAGCCAACCCACGACGTGCTCCTCCTCCCCTCCCTCCTTGGTGCCAGGTGGCGGACCAGCTACTGAGCGGGCGCGTGTGCATCGCCAGCATGATGCAGTCGTCCGCCAAGGTGGCGCTGACGGTGGCATTCAGATACGCCTCCACAAGGCTTGCGGTGGGGCCCACGTGAGTCACGCCTGCCGCCTGGGTGCTGTGTGCTCGGCTGGGTGTCGGGTGTGGCGGGCTCGGGGGAAGGGATGTGCTGAATTTCGGGGGCTTGGCAAGCCCTGGTGGGGG
>BBXU01002721.1:0-12308 GCA_001598975.1 Parachlorella kessleri
TCGGCTCAAGCTTTGGGAGTGTTCTAGGAAGCGCTGCGGGCATCAGTGGCAGTGGCAAGGTACTGTGTGAGACAGCACACGCTAGGGGGCCCCTGGCTGATGCTGGTTTGTGGAGCACTGCGGCCGTGTAGGTGTATCCACAGCTTAGGCTCCATCCTGGCCATGTTTGATGCGAAGCCAACATGTCTCTGTCGGCCGTGTAACAAGGTGGATTGGCGCCATGGGCTGCAGGGGCAAGTCTGACACGCCCATCCTGGCGTACCAGCTGCAGCAGAGGGCGCTGGCGCCCCTCCTGGCCACAACCATTGCCCTGAACCTGGGCCTCAACCATGGTGGGCACAGGGCCCAAGGGGGCAGGAGTGTACTATGGGGTTGGAAGCTTTCAGTGGGGTCACTATTGGTCGGGTTTGCTGAGCATTTCGTACATCAGGTCTTCCCTGTTCTTCGTGGTCCCGGCAATCGTCAGTCGGCCGTGTAGCGTGTGGCCAGGGCCGCGCTGTGTACCCCGCCTGCACGTTCCGGAAGTCCAGCCACCCGGATGTGTCTCACACCCTTGCACGCCCGGGCCAACAAACGGTGAGGCTTCCGGCAATGGCTTCTCCCCAGCCAGCAGCACCTGCACCCGGCACCGCCTGCAAGGTTTCACCTGCAAACCATATGGCCCATTTTTCTCCTCGTCCCCCCTGCTACTTCCCTCGCTTTACTATGGTCTCCCTTGCGGTTCCTGCCCGCCTGCAGTCAAGGAGCGGTGGGCTGCCGCCAGCGGGTTCACCCCCGGCCAGCTGCTGGACCCCGACACCGCCCGCGAGGTGGTCATGCTGTGCTGCGCCATCAAGCCGCTGTGCGGGTGGAACAACGAGGACACCTCAACCGCGTGCAGGGAGCGCTGCGGCGGGCAGGTGCGGCGCCGTGCTCCAGTGGGCTGTGTGTCGTGCACTGGTTAGTGAGGCATGTGGCTCAAAGCGTCCTGATGCTGATCTGAGCAGCGCAAGGGGTGCAAGGGGTGCATCCAGCTTCCCAGCCTGAACGTCCCCCCCTCTCTACAAACTCACGAACCCCAGCCTACCAGGCCTGTTCAACATGTCAGGGCGCCGCGCCTTCGCCTTCGAGTACACCCTCGCGCAACCCCCCCCCCCCCACCCCGCAGGGCTACCTGAGCTGCAACCGTTTTGGCTCGCTCATCGGGTTTGCCCACGCGGGCATCACCGCGGAGGGCGACAACCGCGTGCTGTTCCAGAAGGTGGCCAAGGAGCTTACAGCATCCACACACGTGCCCGCCGTCAGGGCACGCCTGGGGGCGGGGCAGGGCCGCCTGAGTCTGAATCCCATCAGGTGACTGGGGTGGCCGATGTTCATACACGGTCAGCAGGCAGGGCAGGTCCTGCTGGAGACTTTACATTTGGAGGGTGGCAGGCAGTAGGGTTGTGGGTTGTGTGAAGTGGGGCTCGAGGACGACGGAGGTGTCATGTTGAAAGACAGTGCCAGGCGGTTCATCGCCTGGCACTGTCGTGGAATATTTCCTTGGGCCCCGTGCTCACCGGCGTGTTCGGCGACGGTGTCATGTTGCTGCCAGATTAAGGAAGGAGCCGGCATGACGCCACCCTTCCCTGCCCATGCCGTGTCACCTGCAGCGTGTGCACCCTGGAGGGGCTGCAGCAGCTGTACACTGCGCGGGAGGGGCGGCTTCTGGGCCAGCTGCTGGCGGCCATGAAGGGAGTCAGTGGCACACAAGTAAGATGTCCCTTTGCATATTTGCCTCCAACCTGAAGTGCAAGGAGTGCCTAGCTGGCTTCTTTTTGCACGACTCCCCAGCTAGTGGGAGGTGAGAGGCAGTAGTTGCATCACAAGAGGTGTGCCTGGTTTGACCTTAGCGCTAGCATCTGGTGGGCATTCATGGATGAGTCGTTTGGCTGTGCCACGCAGATGCCCACGGCGGAGATGTGCCGTGCAGGTGTTTGAGGTGTGGATGAAGCAGCAGTCGGATGCGGTGCAGCACACTGCCACCGCGTATGCTGAGCGCGAGGTGCTGGAGGCCTCGTGCAGGTCGCTGGAACAGGTGGGCGGCAGGGTAGGCCCCAGAGAATGGCCCAAACCTTATGCCTGGCTATGGGGCTTGTCAACCTGTGTGTGTCACCGATTCTGCAGGCTTGGCAGTGCCAGTTGGCAGCAGGGTGCGCATTCCCACCTGGTGGCCCACTACTAACCCTGTTTTATTAATGAGTAGTTCTTTAGTCGGCGGACAGATGTGCTACAGATCATCCACCGCCTTATAAACACAGCTCAAGCCAGCTTGGGGTTTTCTGTGTGCTGGGCATCCCTGCTGGCCGTCTTCCAAGCCAGTGGCAAAGTGAATACTCACCAACGAGCGCGGCGGACGCTTACATGCTCTCGCTCGTGTATCGTCTCTGTAAAGCCACTGGCTGTAGTGCTGCAGGCCTCACCCTCGCTGCGGCCACTGCTAGAGCGGGTGGTGCTGCTGTACGGGTTGTACCGCACAGAGCAGGACCTCGGCTGGCTGCTGGCGGAGGAGATGCTGCCGCCTGCAGCGGGCAAGGCCGTGTCGGAGGGTGTGCGCAGGCTGTGTGCAGAGCTGGCGCCGCACTACAAGTGAGTGGACGGAGGGTGGAGCCGAGCGCTTGGGGCCGTCGGCTGGTGATTTGTGGATGTGGTGTTGTGCTAGTGGCGGCAGGTGGTGCCGATGGAGGCAGGTAGTTGTGGATGACAGTCATGGATACAAGGGACGCTTGGGGGGCCTTGACTGAGCGTCTGACTATCTCACCGAGGACCTCACACATGCTTCGTCATTTGGGTATGTTATGGGAGGGCTTGACACAGCCAGTCGGCGGCACTGCAGCTGGTGTTGGGCGCTGGATCAGGCCCAAGCCCGTGCTTCTTATAGCACACATTCACCAACTGCCTGGATGCAGGCTGCTGATCGACTCCTTTGGCATCCCCGACCATCTGGTGGCGGCACCCATTGCGGCCGACTGGGCCAAGTACAATGAGGTGCATCGTTGTGCGGGCAAATCGTCCCTGTCTCGCAGCATTTCCGTAGGGACAGGCGGCTAGTTTTCCAGGCAGGAAGCATGCCGAGAGTGACAAGCCTTGTAGCAACTACATCGTACGTCATTTGTGTATCATGACAATGAAAATCACAATGTTTTGTTCGCTGGTGACCGCAGGTGGACAACCAGGGTGAGGTCGTGGGCATCCCCTTCTGAGAACCCCATTGCTGCAATGCATAGGGAGCGGGACATCTCGTAGGGCTGTGAGTGAGGGGAGAGTATGTGTTGACGCGCAGCTCTCTATAGTGAAGCGCGCTAGCGTGTGTTTGATAGTAGTAGTGGGTGACAGCATCTCTGTAGCTTGTGAGGGATAGGGGTTGCAGTTTTGTCCGAAGGCCGTTGACTGCATTGCGGGGATCCTAGTTTCAAGTTTGCGTCTTTTGAAGAGGGGTTAAGGCAGGCACCAGCTTCCTACGGTCAGCTGTTATTGTATATCTATGTGCCTTTGTTAGAACCCTACTTATTTCTCACTAGTGAAGCATGCCTTGAGAACTCACAGATTGTAGCCTATCTCACCTGAATGTTGTCAGAACGCAGACTCTGTGGGGCAAGAGTTTGCGTAGGATTGCACACCAGAGGATCAGTAACGGCATGGGCAACCAACCCCTCGGAAGCTTAGCAAAGCACATCACGTCATGGCTCTGTAAGCTTTCTAATATCCAGTGGTGCAGATGGCAAAGGGACTCCCTTCTGCTTGCTGATGTCATTGCATAAGGGGTTTCCCTAGCACCACCTCTGACTCTGGGGGTTGGGCCAGCCAACAAATATCCTCTCCAATCACTACTGATTGGTACATCTGCCAGGTTCACAGGTTGGGCGAGCTTGCTCACGAGGACTTCCAGACAAAAGCTGGGCTAGATCAGCTATACTGAAAGGGCGCCGTCCTGCTGAGCCTTCCGACCAAGTGCCAGATGGGACTAGTCCAGTACTGTTATTAGACTGTAAAAAGCACCTGGTTCTAGCTAGCTTCAGGGGGGTCATCTGAAGCACAGGAGGCAGCTTGCATACCTTCCCGTGCTGAAGATGACCTCTATGCACTTGCTAGGGCAGGTATCATGTTACAGATGGGCGCAACTCATGTATATGTAGCAGCTGGAAGAGTTTGGCTTCGGGTTATGGGCGCCCGCCCGGACTCGAGTTAACAAGCCAGCCACTATCCTCTCCAAACAACACCGGTCGGTTTTACCTGTCAGCTTCACATCTCGGTGGTCGTCTCTCATGAACACTGGGCTGGCCCATTGGAAGGCGCCACTCGCGCGCGTGCTGCGGTGCTGCTGAGCCCTCCCTCCGCACCTCTGCTTGCCTACTAGCTACTGCAGGCGATGTACCTGTAGTACCGATTGTGCTAGCAGCCGCAGTGCCTGCCTCCATCCTCGCTTCCTTGACTCAGTCGTGGCCAACTCTAGCTGCCTTGGACTGGCAAATAGAAAGACACAGGGCCTTAAGTGAGCTGCTGAATATCCTAGGTGAGCACTGACGCGGCGTCGCCGGCACCCTCACCCCGACCAAGTGCCGCGTGAAGGAGCAGCGTGATTGCAGGGACACCTGTCCGCTCGGCAGTGAGGTCAGGCACTTGGCTTGGGTAGCTTTGAGCAATGTCTGGAAAGGACCAGTGGGCAGCGAAGTCGCTGCGGAGCGGCTTTGGCCACCAGTGCACCAGCACTAAGCCCAGCTCGCCAGGCTTCGGTTTTGGTTCCAGTAGCAGGGACGCTTTTCAAGCGCAGTATTCCAGGTAAGTCAAAGACCCCACTAATAGACCAATGCGCAGCGGTGATATCTTTCGGACTGGTGCTGCGCGCAGCAGGGGCTATTCAAGATGCTTTTGACTTGACTGGGTCCCAGTTGCCCCAACCTGCCTGCAGTGCTGAGGTTGACAAGGCCAAGGTGCGCAGCCAGGGCGGCAACAACCCGCTGGGCGCAGCCTACAATGTGCCGGTGGGTAGAGTGATCGCGATGGCGTCTCACTGAGTTACCAGCAGTAAAGGGTGATGTTGTGATTATGCTGGAAAAGCAAGGGCTTAATACGGAGAAGAGTCTGATAGCACCTGTGTATGGTGTGCAGTCCTCAATTGAGAAGCAGGTGACCTCGGATGTGGTGTCGCCACCCAAGGTCAGTTTTGGAACCTCTAAGCGGGCGCCTCTTGCCAGCCCAACAGCAGCGCCTGGTCCTGGCGCTTATAAGCTCAAAGCTGCCATTGGTAAGTCGCTTGTGGCGCCATTTTCCGGACGAACCAAGATGGTCATGAGAAAGGTTCTGTGTGCATGGTCCACCCTGGGGCATTGGCGGGGGTGCATCCTGCCGAGTAAGACACAGTGCTGCATCACCTGCCTTCTGACGAGCAAATCGGCATATTTTTTTGACAGGTGACGTGGCAGTGTCAACAAAAGTTAGTGCCCCTCGCCTGAAGTTCGGCACTGCCAATCGCGACGCTGCAGCCAATCTGCACATCAGCCCCGAACATGACAAAACAATGGTCGGCAAATCCAGCCCTGGCCCCGGCAACTACACAGTACCCGGGGGTCTAGGGTTACAGCAGGTGGGACTGTACCAGCCACTGCAGCTTGTTATATGCCCATGTGCATTGGTGGTGCCTTAAGACTGACAAGCATATACTTGTTTCTGATGCAGCTGTCCACCAAGAAGACCCTGCCGTCCTTCAAGCTGGGCACTGGGCCCCGCTTTGTCAGCCCTGAAATGCGAGAGGCGGCCGGGAAACCCGCACCTGGATCTTACAACATTCCCAGCACTGTTGGGAAGCTCTCAGATGCTGATGGGGTGCGTAGAGCGGAGTTGCCAGAGAAGTGGCCCAATCGGCTGCCTGGAAGCCAGTTTCATATGGTGGAGGGTTTGAGGAATAATCGCTATTTCTGCTTGACCCATTAGCAGCGTGAGGCGAAATGACGAGTTACTCCCTCCAAGGTCCTCAGTGCCCATCAGGATATCAGACTGCACAAGCATGGTTGCTGTGCAGGCTGGAACCACCGTGCGGACAAGCCCAGCTGTCAGATTCGGCACCAGCACCAGGGACATAGAAGCCAAGGTGTGCACCAGTATGCTGCTTCACCAGCTCCATCAGCCTTGCCAACTTGAGATGCAACAATGTACGCAATTAATGCATCCCAATACCTTTTATTAGCCCTACCACAGTACGAGCAGAATGCAACTGTCGTCCATGCAGGTATTCATCAGTCTGGAGCATGAGAAGGGGCTGTATGGTACCCAGTCCCCAGGCCCAGTGACGGCACAGCCTGGAAGCGGGCTGGGCAAGCAGCAGGTATGGTGGCATTGCATAGTCCTCCGAGACATGACCAGATGCATGCTGGTATCTGATACCCTAACTTGCCCAGCAAGTAAATGTGTCCTGCCCTGTCTTTTCGATTGCTGCAGCTGTCCACCAAGCATAGCTCCCCAACGGTTGGGTTTGGCACCGGCAAGCGGCTTGTGGAGAATGATGCTATGTACCCAGGGCCTGGCGCCTACTATGCATAGTATGGCTGGCTACCTGCGGGAGTGCACTGGCTGCTGTATATACACATTGTACGAGAAGACCACAGCGTTGAAGCAAAGGCCTCCGTTGAAAAGGGAAAGGCTGTTTGATGGAGTTCACTGCTGCTGACGGCGCTTATCAGAGCCATTGACGGAAACTGATTACTATATGTAACGGATGGCAAACTGAGCATACAGGTTTGATAGCAATTGCTGCGTGCTGGCAGATGCCTGAGCCGTCCAAGGGTTGGGTATCGTCTATCTTGGGCAAGGGAAGTATTCCTGGCCGAGGTGTAAACAGTGCAATAACTGATATCAGCAGTTAGCCCATGACCTGTGCATCATAGCCTGTGACCATAACCTCAGCACCCTGGCCATGAACCAGGGTGACCAGGGGGCATGGGCGAAGCCGACTAGCGCACCAATTGTCTAACTTATATCTCTAAGCCTAGTCACCCTAGCCCATGGCCTTTAAGACATCTAGCAGGTTGAATTCCAGGGTTGCCGCACCGTCCCATCGCTCCACCACTCCATCACTCTTAAGCAGAGGCACAACAGTGAAACTGGCAGCTGCTGCAACCTGGTGCGCATGCACGCAGAAGCTGCTGCCGACAGCAACCCCCAGCATTTTTTGCAGCTGGCTCCCACTGCTGTCGGTGTGGCTGATGTACACGTGGCAGAGGTGTACTGTGGCGGGCATGTCCCAGTGCAGCACGGCAGACAGCAATATGCCGGCTTGGGTTTTGGATAGCTGCAGCTGACTGCAGGCCAGGCCGCTGACACATTTGCTGGGGGCCACACGGCAGCCTCCAGCCTCCACAAACCAGAGCTCGCCTGCAATAGTTACCTCAAGTTGCACAGATAAGGCTCCCCTTAGCCATTGCTCGGAGGGAGTTATAGCTGAGCCCAAACCAATAAAGGCGCTGCACCACACCCCAAGGCCATAATGCACTACCCATGCAGGCATGCAAGGCTGCCTACAAGCAGAAAAGGCGTTCAGGGGTGTTGCTGTGTGGGATCTACTCACCGAGGTACAAGCTTGCCTCTGCACTGTCCTGCCCTGGCACCAGTATCAGATCCACTGACAGGACACTCAAGTCCTCCACTGGGGCTGGGAGGCAGGAAGCCTGGAGGCAGTGCCTGTACTGCACCCACTGCAATGGCGCATCCCTAGCTTCAGTCAGCTGCCTGGGCTGGTCTTGCTCACTCCGGCGTTGCTCCTGCAACTGAGCTGGGTGCCAATGCACAGCAGCTGCTGGCAAGCTAGGTATTGTGGGCGCTGCACTGCTGCTTGCTAAGCCATATGCCATTGTCAATTGCCTCATCACAGGCAATGCCAGGTGTCTCCGGAGGGTGCTGCTGGCGTCAGTGCCAAGCACAGCTGCAAGGGCCTGCAGCTGCGGCTGAGAGTGACCGCATGGCCACGCCGCTGGCAGCAGCAAGGTTACAGGTGACTGGGGGCCACCAGCCCCTACTGCAACGCCTGAAGGTGTGAAGACACCCTCGACGGCTGATCCGAGGCCCGTAAAATCCCCCCTCGTCGGCAGACCTGGCCCCGCCTCTACACTGCTGTGACCTGCTTCCTGCGCTGCTGATGTCCCATGCTCTGTCGCATCCGCCTCCGTTGCTGCTGCAAGCGTGAGCGCCAGTACAGGAAGTGCGCCGCCGCCGTTAGAGCTGCTGCTAGTTGCTGTGACCCAGCCCACTTCTAGGCCTGCTGCTGGGAATGGGATGCATGTGCGCAGGAGTGACACCTTGTGGCAAGCGTGTACGCTGCCAGATATGTGGAGGCAGTTGCCGCCTGAATAGGCTGCATCCTGGGTCATGGCCACCTGCAGTCCCTGCTGGGTGCCGTTGCTCCTCCTCACTGCAGCGGCATCAGCGACACCAGTGCTGCCAACCGCACTGCTGCCGGCACAGCGGTTGGGCCCAGAGCTGCCACTGCCGCTGCTGCTGCCGCTGCCAGAAAGGGTGCTGAGGGTCAAGGATGGCTGGAGGCCCTGCCTGCTCAGGTTATACCAGCCACAGTGGTGCAATGTGCTGCCCTGCACAGCAAGGCAGGGAGGAAGTTGTCTCACGTAATGAAAAGAAGTCCAGGACTTACAGCGAGGCATCCTTATGTCAGTCGTCAGCAGCACGCGTGCCTCACTTAATCTAGATTAGACTGTGGGTTGCCGCTTGACAGGATCAGCTTGCATATCCTGGACCTTTCAATTTGGATCCTTAACTAAGAGCCCAGCAGTCTTCCAAACCTCACCTTCAGGCAAGTGCTCCTGCCAGCTCCCACACAAAAGTCAGTATAGAGTGGCAGCTCTGAGCAGATAGGCCTGCTGCAAGGCCAGGCAGCCGCGATGCTGCGCCACAGCACCTCATCTCGCTGCTGCCAGCTGAGAGTATCTCCAGGCGGGTGTTCAGCATCAAAGGGCCACGCAATGGCAAAGAGGGCGGCTGACAGCCCTGCAGTGAGGCCAGGAGGGCAATGGTGAGTCCCAGAGTTTGCATTCACACCTTCGCTGTCAGATAGGTAAGCAGCCCTGGCACAAGCAGCTCACAAGACAACAAGCGCAGCCACATACCAATCCTTGGCAAAGAGCCTTACACCAGGTCAGAATGATATTGCTGAGAAGCAAGCAAGCAAGCCGCGCACCTGCATTCCTGGCTGCTTGTAGAGCAACGTCGCAGCTATAGCCGCCCCCGCCGTAGGTGCCCCTGCCAAAGACATCAACCCCCATGAACACATCACACCTGCGGTCCCCCGCCTGCAGGCAGTGCATAGAGCCTAGTAATGCCCACTCATACAGTCCAGCTCTGGACACTCCACTTTGGCCATGCAGCCCTGCCGTACTGTGACTGAGCTGGGCACGGTAGGCACGACATGGATGTCCATGTGTGCGTGGGGTGTATAGCAGCGTTATGTTAGATTAGCAGGCGTGCTGTGAAGCCAGAATAAGGAAGGGCAGGGAGGGCCTGGCCATAACATACATATGTGACTGGGCACAAACACTTGGAGCCCAGTCTTAGCTACAGTGGGACAGACATATACATCCACATATGATTGGCAGGACACAAAAGACTTGCTACCCAGCGTCCGGCTGGTCTGCTTGCAGGTCATCTCCACACTCACCCTGGCAGCCACCACAGCCGGCGTCCCCTCCTTCCAGGCGTAATTTATCCAGAGAGCGGTGGACGCCTCGAAAAACGGCCTGCAGGCCGAAGCAGCACGTTCCAAGGGACCAGCCTTGGACTCTACCTATCATGCACCTCGTCGCACCCACATCATGCAACTGTGCAGAGCAACTCAACACCACCTCCTGGCGTGCCTGCACCACCCTTGGTGTCAGGCTTGCTATATTGGGAGACTTGAATGTGTTATTATTCTTCTGCACACGCAGCTATACCATATGGCAAGGGCACCACAAGTGGTGACTGTCACCTGTTCAGGTGGTTGAGCGTATCTTGCCACTTCAGCTCCCCCTCCACTGTGACAGCATCATACCACACCACCTCCATGGCATGGGAGAGGTTTTGTAATATGGTTGACAGCACCCTGCAGTCCAGCCAGACAATGCGCTAACGCCGACTCAGGGTGAAGAAAGTGAACTCCTGGCTATGAGACGTTTCATCTTTCAGAACACTTGTTGGAGCATGGTGCAGTGCATGAGGCTAGCCCTGGACCAGGTGCACGGGCAGCTTGTACTGTCTTGACTGCACAGGCACCCTTCTGGAACATGCCTTGCGCCATGTCTCAATACGTAGCCGGGGATCCTGTAAACAAAGCAGCATAGCCCTCGAGCAGGCGCCCACCGGAGGAAGTGCAGCATGTTTGGCACATGGTCTGGCTTCAGCTTGTTCTCGATATTTATCACCCAGCCATCGAAACCATAGGCTTGGCAGACAGCTGCCAGGTGTGCCGCGCTGCGCTCTGCTGCCTCCTTGCTGCCAAACATACGGTCGCAGTACACGGCTCCCTGCTCCCACTCGGTGATGAGCGTCCCCAGAACCTGACAAAGGCGGAGGTGAGGCAGTCAGCAGAGCACCAGAGACACAGCAGGAACTTGCCCAGGAGGAGCACCCACTCCCAAGGCTTATGGGCAAGCCAAATTACGCACCACACTGGATGTCATCTACCCATGGTGCACGTGCACGGTTTCCAAACCCTGCAAGCAGCACCAGCTTCGCAGCAGACGCTGTGGCGTTACTGGTGGCGCACCAGCAGCCAAATTTGGGAGCTGGGCAAGGAACCCCCAGTTTGGATGACTCATCCTTCAGCTGCACCTACCGGCACGCCGTGACGGTGGCCGGCATTGATCCAGCCCACAGGCGGGATGGTGACCATGTGGTGGCTGAAGTACACAAACAGATCAATAGCGTGCCAGTGCCGAAAGTAGTAAAAGTCAGGGTCGCAGCCGCCCTGGAAACACAGAGAGAAACACTGTTACCCTCCGCCTTCGCTTAATGGTGCACACCAGTCGGCAGGAGACAGCTGGAAGTGGCATGCAGCGATATTGGCTAGAACCCGAGGTGCTGAGATATGTTGAAAGGAAAGCGCCAAGCGGGACCCAACCTGTACGAAGCGGTCTGTAAGGTAGCCACCTCGCATATCATGAGCAGCCAGCAACCGTGGGCCATCTTGCCTCGCACCTAGGCTGGCCTGCACTGTCACCCGGTGAATCCAGTCCTGTGGCTAGGGTGCTATGAGAGCAGCGTGGGTTACTTCACACAGTGGTATCAGGCATTGCACCTGCTGTAATGGTACCCGAGGCTTGTGATAAACGTCTACTCTGGCTGGGTCGAAAGCATACAGCTCCTCTGGTGTCGTGAGTGGTTGCGCTTGGGGAACCCTATCGACCACCATTTTCGGATGAGTTAGTATCGCTTTCATGCGTTGGCAGGCTTGGGACTAAGGTTTAGGCGCGCTCTTCCGCAAAGCAGTCCAAAGCAGGCGCGGAGAACTTACTTGGTTGTGTATCCTCCCTGCTGCATGTTATCACTTCCTCAGTTCACCACTGATACTCACAGAGCTTGCTGCAGCCATGGAGGAGAACGCATACCAAGTGCTTGGCCTCGAAAACGGGCCAGAGGCCAGTGATGCGGACATTAAGAAGGTTTACAGGAAGCTGGTGAGGCCTGGATGACCCTCCATGACCCTGCCAGCCACGGCAGGGCCACCCAAACGGGACTGTCATCCCGCAGCTCAACGAGCCCTTCTGCTGCCTTCCAGGCCCTACAAAAGCACCCTGACAAAAACAGGGACAACCCTAACGCGGCAGCAGAGTTTGCAGAGCTTCAGAAGGCATACGACCTCCTCTCAGATGCCGAAGCTCGCAAGGCGCTGGATGACCTCCTCAAGTGAGGCCGACCTCTCATATGCAACTTGCTGCTTGCCCCCATGAAAGCTACGCGGTGGGGTGCTCAGAGATAGCAGGTGCACTCGTGGAGGCGCTGTAGGCGGGCTGGGCTGGGCTCAGAGGGTTGCAACGAGAGGGCCTAAACTCCATCGAGCTCTGGCGATGTAATGACCCACCTGTCGCACCAAATTATGACTGCAGGGCAAAGACGCAGCGCGCAGAGCGTTTTGTGGTACGTGATGAGAAGCGGCGGCGCATGATGGATGAGCTGGAGCGGCGGGAGAAGCAAGTGGGGAGGGAGCGCAGCCAGGAGGAGATTGCCAGGGCCAAGCTCAAGGTGGGGTAGGTTGTTGGTGGTGGTGGTGTGTGTGTGTGTGGGGGTGGGGGGGGTGGGGGGGGTCGGGTCGG
>BBXU01002722.1:0-10741 GCA_001598975.1 Parachlorella kessleri
GGGGGGCGCGGCCTTGGGGTAGACTTAGCTGGTCGGCAGTATGTTTGTAATGCTAGGGCCATGCTTGGGAGGGGTGCTTGGGCACACAAATGGGCGTCAGCTAGTCTATACGGTAGCTATGTACGCATGTATGGCTAGGGGAGGGTCTGGGTATTCGGCTTTGGCAAGGATAAGTTTGTATGTCCAGCCGGTTGCTTCAGCAACTTTCTTCTGGGTGTTCTGCACAGAGTGACAGTGGGCTTCGTTTGAATGTATTCGTGACAACGCTGTGCAAGTCGGGCTCGTCCCCTGACACCACCGTCCCTTAAAACAATTGGAGTCCCCCTACTTTGCAGGCAGAGATTGAGCGGCTGCGAAGGCAGGCAGCGGAAAGGGAAGCCAAGCAATATGCGGAGCAGAGGAAGGCGGCCGCCGAGGTGGCTGCAGCAGCGGCTGCCACGGCGGCCTCAAGCGTACCAAGCGGGGCTGCCGGCCAGGAAGTGCCACAGGACCTGCGTGAGAAGCTGAGCAGGACGCTGAAGGTCTCCTGGAATCGCAAGGTGGGATGGCGGCCTCGGTTTTGTGTTGTCGTGGGAAGTCTGACTGCCTCTTTTTATGGGCTGACTTCCTACCTTGCGTACCCTATCGAGTGCCTGATGGCAAATGCGTTTGTTTAGTCTTGTCGCGGCCCAGCAGGTATGACGACCTGTTGTGCTAGCATCGCTGATGCAGTTTGACAGCATGTTTGGCAGGTGAAAGCCACATATAGTAGACACTCCCCCGGTGTGTATGCTGTTCACGGGTGGATCCAATCTTCTTGTGCCCTGGCAGGAAGGGGAGTACTCGGTGGCCCAGCTGCGGGCAGCCTTTGCTGGGCATGGGGTTGTGGAGGACGTGGTGTTGCGGGACAGCAAGAAGAAGAAGAAAGGCACCGCCCTGGTGGTCATGGCCACGCAAGAGGCGGCGGCTTCAGCTGCCGCCTCGGCCTGTGGGGACCTGGCAAACCCACTGCTGGTCAAGCCTTTTGACAAGGTGGGACGGGAGTTGCGAATGCAAAAGGAGGGGGAGAACGATGTGGAGCTGCCCCGTTAGCGGCTAGCTATTAACTGGAGTGGATCGGAGGTAGGTGCCAGGGAGAGGTGACCATGATATGCCTCTAAGCATTGCAGTTGTTTTTGGGCCCACTGACCACCTGCATAGTGGTGGTTTTATGATACGACAGTGCTGCCAACTCGCTGGGCAACCTAAGCAAGGCCGTCATTCCTGCCCCATCTTGTTTTTGCAGGCTTCGGGGTTGGAAGATGATGTGCTACCCATGCCGTTGCCACCATTTCAAGCGGCTGTCCCGTCCATGAACACCTCCAACGGGGTCCAGCCTGCCGCAGGGCCAGCATTTGCTGCCGGGGCCACGCGCTCCAATGCCCCGGCTCCCGGCGCCGCCCCTCTCTTTCCCGTTGCTAGGCCGCCAGTAGCAGCAGCGACAGCAGGAGCAGCAGCAGTCAACTCTGGAGGCACAGGGCTCCCTGCCCGCCCAGCAGCTCCCTTGTTTGCAGCAGGCGGTGCGGCCTTTGGCGGCGGTGGTGCAGCAGCAGGTGGGGGCACGGGCCCTGGGCAGCGGCCACGGGCCTCCCTGTTTCCAGCAGGGGCAGCAGCAGCTCCATCTTCCAGTGCTGCATCTGGGTTGGATGAGGAAGGTGGCTTCAGGCACCCCGGCTCCCAGGCAGAGCTGCGGGGTGATGACAGGCTGCCAGAGACAGCTGTAGGGTCAGCCGGCACCACGGGTGGCAGGCCGCTGTTTGCAGCTGCTGCCGTCCGTAGCGGCGGCTTTGGTGCAGCACCTCCTGCACGTGAAGCTGATGCAGGCCTTGCGAGCTTTGGCTCCTACCGCGCGCCTGTCATGCAAAGTGCGAAGGCGCTGAACAGGTGAGGCGGGAACGGCCGCATGGCATGGTTGCGGCTTTGGTAGATGACTGGGAAGCAGGGCACGTGTAGCTGTTTGTAGTCCAGCGCTGTACCACTTGAGGTTACCAGAGCAGAGCGCTTACTGGGGCAATCACGAGAGTGGGTGCTTTGTGGTGCAGGGAGATGGAGGGTGGCACACTGCAAAAGTTGCGGCATGCAGCAGAGCGGCAGCGTCTTGTAGAGCAGATGCAGCGGGATGAAGCTGCATGAAATTGGCATTTGAAGGGGCACCTGTGTCTCGATTGGGGTCTGAGAACCCATTTGCCTTTAGGTATTCAGATGCATGGACATGACCAGGCAGCTAAATATCCCCATCTATTTGTAAGGCCAACTGTAGCACGCCAAGTCAACTTGAACCCTGTGGGACAGCCTGAGATCAGCAGCCAGGCTACATGCAGCACAACTTCTGCCATCTGCAAGCAAACACCGCCACTGCCTCCACACAGCCCACATGGCCTGGTTTTTAGGACAGCGATACCCAGGATACCCATGCAAGATACCTGCTGAGCTGGTTCACCCGCTGGAAGCCATGAGGCCCAGGGCAAGTTGGTACATACTTCTTGTTGACTTTGCTTATTTTTTGAGGCCGTGTTTTTTGGGCAGCCTGCTGAGTTCGATCATTGGGCTAGCATTGCAGTTGTTCCAGAGCTAAACTAAGAAGTAGACGTGTACGGGCGCCCCAGGCGCCCGCCTTTTGTAGCAACGCAGTAACAAGAACGCGGGCTTAAGACTCCATGGACGCCCTCAAGGCCGTCCTTGCAGCTAAGCGTAAGGCCCAGGAGGAGGCCTTCCAGGGCAAGAAGTTTCTGAAGCGCTCGGAGCTGGAGCAGGTGCAGCTCAAGAAGCTCAAGGAGGAAGAGGAGCGAGAGAGGCAGGAGAAGGCAAGCTTGGGGGACCTGAGTGTCCTTCGAAAATGCACTTGTGTCTGGAAGGCTGGCTAATAGTTCGTGGGACTTCCAAACCTGTCAACACGATGGGCGAGTCCACCTTTTGCTGAGTGTCCACCTGAGAGGTGGCAGGTGGCGGCCGTCTGCCAAACAAGAGCGCCTGACAAGCCGCGCTGCTGGCCTGCTGCAGGAGGCCCGCCGCAAGCAGCAGGATGGAGGTGTCGCGCGTGACACTGACGCGGCACGGCCTTCGAGTCGCGCCGCAGGCAGCCGCTCGCGCCCTGAGTCGCGTGCCGGCGATGGCGGCCAGGCAGAGGAGCCCGCCAAGCAGCGGCCGACACTCACAAAGGAGCAAGTCGTTCGGCGGCTGCGGCGGCTAGGGGAGCCGGCTACATTGTTCGGGGAGACAGACGAGGAGCGACAGCAGCGCTTGCATCTAGCCGAGCAGAACCTCCAAGTGGACGATGAGACGGCCGGTGAGGTGTTTGAAGGGCTGCTGTGGGGGTGGCTAGTGGGAAGAGCAGAGGCAGAAAAGGGAGCGACCAAATGTATGTCTGCTTTGCCAAGCGCTTGGCCCGTGGCCTTGTCCATTGTACCTCAACCGGCGTCTTTGATGGCATGAACACCAGCACCTGTGAAGCATGAGGAGAGTAGGATGCAGAAGCGGCATAGCTTCCCGTGCAAGCGGGGTGCCAACCAACGTTCAATGATAAGGAGACAAACAGACGTCAGGCTGCCGGCTCTTCTAGCATGTCAACATGCTTCTCGTGTTTTCCTTTTCAGGCGGCCAGCAGGCAAACATTCACCTAGCACTTGAAAAGGAGAAGCAGAAACAGAAGAAGCCGCCCATCGGCAAGGGCAAGCAGCAGGAGGGCAAGGGCAAGGAGGGAGGTGGGGAGCTGGAGGCGGTGGACCCCCAGCAGCAGGCAAGGCATGGGGTGCTGTACCCGCTTCGCACCGTGGTGGCTGTATGCATGGCCCGTGCTTACGAGGCAGAGATTCGGGGGAAGCATCATCAATGCTTTTGCTCAGCTGGGCAGGTTTGGCAGCTCAAAGCAGAAGGCACGCCCATGTGGGTGCTGATTGTCACTGCCATCCTGGACATGTGGCACTGACCTGGACCTGCTGTCTGGCTGCTGCAGGCTCTTATGGCTCAGTTTAAGCGAGCAGCGGAGCAGCTGGCTGAGCAGCACATGGTGCTTGAGGACAGGCTGGCCAAGTGGTTGCGGCAGTGGTGCGAGGAGTGGGAGCGAGACCTGGAGGCGCGGCCGGATGAGGTCAAGCAGTCGCTGGAGGGTGAGCAGGGGGTCGGGGCTGCTTGCATTAGCCCATGAATTGCACCTGATGCTATGCCCATGAAGATTGCGTGCGTCGCAATGATCACAAGCAGCTGTGGTTAGGGGAGGGTTGCATGGGAGGTTGCATGAATGTTTGTAGTGGACCTTCCCTGTGCGGCACGGCTTTTACCTTTTCCCCTGTTGTGTAAGCAATTTTTCTTGTGATACAGTGAGTGGACCATCACACTGGCCCTGTCCTGTCCATGTGCAGGCCGCCAGGCCACAGTGCGGTTTAAGGAGAGCCAGGTGTACTTCAAGCCGCTCTTTGAGCGCCTGCGGCAGCGGTCGTTAGATCCTGAGATGGTGGCGGGCTTGAAGCTCATGTTTGATGCCATGCGAGACCGCAACTACCTGCATGCCTACAAGGTATGCAGTCTGGCGCCTGAGCAGGGAGCTGGGTGCGAAGCGCCCTGCCACGGGGTGGTTGTGATAGTTCATCTGCTAGTGCAATGCCTTCAGCGGTATGTGTGCTTGCTTGTTGAGTTGTGAGCTCCTGCGGGAGGTGGCAAGGAGCACGAGGCTAGGCCTCCTTCATGCTGGCTCCTCGTTCATTGCTGGCAGTGCCATCCACTGGTGGCAGTGCTGCAAAAGCGATCTTGCCTGACAATCAGGCATCTGGTTGTGCAGATCTACATGGGAATTGCCGTGGGCAACTCGGCATGGCCCATTGGTGTGACACAAGTCGGCCTGCACGAGCGTGCCGCCCGTGAGAAGATTTCCTTCAAGGGCACCCAGGGGCAGGTGAGGGACCGGCGCTGGGCACCAGATGTGGTCACATAGCACAGTAGCGTACATAAGGGCTCGCATAACAAATCGGTTGCCTTCTCAGCTTGAGGTGTATCTGAACCATGTGCTGCCATTAGTAGGCAAGAGGTGAGCATGGATGTGCCCTGGAGATGAAGCACGTATGACCCTTGGATCTCTTTCATGCCTGCATGGGAAGTGGTGGTTGTTGACTGGATCCCTGCAGAATGGCAGGCCCGTACGCTAGGTGGCTTGAAGCGACTACGTTACTCAGTGAGCGTGGCCTTATCCATCGAGCGTCTTCTCTCATTCTGACCCCACCTCCTTTGCAGGCGCACATCATGAATGACGAGGCAACCCGCAAGTTTATCTCCGCAATGAAGCGGCTGATGACCTTTCTGCAGCGGCGCTTCCCCACAGACCCCAGCCGCTCCGTCGACTTTGACGGCGGCCGCAGCCTGGGCCGCGGCGCAGCGGGCGGCGGTAGCGACAAGCTGGTGAGAGTGGAGAGCCACTGGTGACCTCTTCCACTTGCTGTCACTTGGCCTGCTCAGAGATGCATTGAAGATATGTGGGGCAATGCTTGTATAGGACATATCATAACCTTATGGTGGCGTGTGTGCCTACCAGCTGCTTGTGCCCTTGCGTGATGTTCTGGGCTACCACACCTCAACCTTTGCCGGGTGGTGCACATGCAGGCGCTGCTGGAGGCGATGGCCAAGGGTGAGGACACGGTTCCCGCCCCAGCGATTGGCTGGGTGGAGCCGACGGGCGAGGTGAAGGTACCCTTGAAGTGGGAGCATCTGCTCAAGGGGGCGATGCAGGAGGTCCTTCAGTCTGAGGAGCGTGAGGAGCAGCAGCAGGCAGCAGCAAAGACACAGCCGCGGGCGGCCACTCCAGCAGTGTCGCAGTGAAGGCGAGGCAGCTGGCTGCTTGGGCACCCTTTGTTGTGTTGTTGGCTCGCGTTATAGGGACTCCCAGGCTGTTATAATGCGCAGCTTTAGGTTCAAACAGTGCCATGGATTTGCGTGTATCAACCATCCAACTGCTGGACGGGATGCGAGCTGCGCGAGTATGTGAGCAGTTTTGCGAGGGCGGCTGCGCAAAGTGTTTTCTTGTGTCCAGAAGTGAACCTTTGTGGACTTAAGCATGGATGTATTGAAATAGAGGATGGTAGCTCGAATGAGACTGACCTCCCATGTAAGTCACTGCATACACCCCAGACACACGCGCCCTTAACCTCACCATGAGACGCGTGCACAGCTATGAGGGCGGGAGTTCATGGGTTAGCAGTATACTGACATAGGTCATTCAATTGTTGTCGACGTGTAAGGGTCTATTATCATCAGGCTGCATCTAAACGCAGTCCTCGACTGGCATGCTCTGATCAGTAATCTGCTATACTCGTCCGAGGAGTCGTGCGTGGGGAGCAGAGCTCATATCCCAGTGTAGCAAACTCTGGTTGGTCATCAGGTTTCGGGCAGTACCACAGGGGTCGATGGCCAGCCAGCAATTTTATGGTGAGCGAGGCAGCCCGTGCTCTGCGCAAGCCAGGCCGTGTCGACTGCCTTCCTGGTTGCCTTGCAACCCTATGGAAGTTCTTAAAAGGGACTAGGTTGGGTCACTTAGGGTGGAACCTCACAAGGAAAAGCCACAGGCCACCCAGCCATAACGATAAAACGCAACTTTCCTTGTGTCACAGACCGGGTAGATGATTTTTGTGATAAGCTAAGGCAGCGGCGCATAGAGGCTAGCCTAGATGCAGCCAAAGGCACAGCCGAGCTAATGCGGCAGCTGGTGACGAGTCAGCGGTTGCCAGACCCACAAAGCTTGCTGGCTGAGGTCAAAAACGTTGGACTGAGGATACAGGCCGCAAAGCCGATAGGTAAGTAAGCTTGGGATTGACCGCGGCAAAAGCTAATTAACCTATGTTACTATAGCCAAGCCAGAGGGAGCACACATGACTGAGCCCAGCCGCCTACCGGCACTATGCGGGGTCAAAGCCTCTCTTACTAAAGATTGCAGATGGAAATAGAGATAAAGTGAACGCAATGTTGTTGACCTGCTGCAGAGCTGGTCATCGGCAATATCGTGCGGCGGGTAATGCATATCATCCGTGAAGAGATGGAGGCAGATGGGGAGGAGCAGGAGGATGAGCTGGAGGCTGTGCCTGAGAGGGAGCGGCCAGTAGGAGGCCTCTCCAAGGCCTTCAGGTGAGGCTGCACTTGCGAGAATGGACAGTGATGAACGGACTCACGACGTACTGACTTGCGGGACTTGGCCGGCACACTTCCGCCAGCCCGTGGTTGGTTAGGATTTGCAGTGCATTCTGCAGCAGGTTAGTGAAGACTCTCCTGCTTGGTGCCAAGTTTAGGGTAGGTAGGCCTGGGGTGCAGTGACTTCCCGCTACTTGCGACATTGCATGCGGCAGCGTGGCGCCGATCCAGCTGGCCATTTGTGCTTGCTAGTTGGCGGGTATGTTTGCAGAGGCGAAACGCAGTATCTGACGATCGAGCATGGCGCCGCTTACTTGCATGCTTGCCATGTCCAGCGACTAATTGTGCATGCGCTGTGTGCAGGGCTGGCCCGGCAGCCTCAGGCAGGGCGGTGTCGCTGCACAACCTGTTGGATCAGGGCGTGTTTGACCAGGCCGTGGCGCTAGAAACGCAGTACCAGCAGCAGCTTCAACTGCAGCAGCCGCAGCGGCAGTTAGCGGTGAAGCAGCAGGTGAGGGCTGCTGGCATGCACCTGGCTGGCTGAAGCAGTGCTGCCAGGCTTGGTTTGAACCTCACCAACATCACCTATTAGGAATGGACCCTCACTGGCTGAGGTGGACAGCATGGTAGACAAGCGCTGGAACACAAGTACCAAGGGGCGCTGTGCAGCCTAACAGGCAGGGACGCAGAGCAGCTGACTCAAAGAAGTGCACGGGAAGCCCACGTTGCTGCGTATCCCATCTTATGCTTGGCAGTGCTGCTGAGCGTGCCGGTGCGTGGCTTGCGCGGCCAGTTGGTGCAGGAAAGCAGCGATGGCGGCAAGGGGGGAGGCAAGCGGCCCGCTTGGGGCCGCAAGCAGGAAGTCATAGAGGGGGTGAATGAGCTGATAGATGAGCTAAAGGATATTGACAACGCAATCGCAAATCAGGCAGGTGGAAATCCACAGAGGTCTGATTTCGAAATAGCAAGACTGCAACTTGCTGTGAAGTTGTGCCTTGTGTGCTCACGACCCTGCCGCTTCAGTCTAGAGCAAGAACAAGGGGCCGCCTGAGCAGGTGACTTAGCAAAGGGAGTTTACATAATGAGGTGGTGTTTGACATGACACAGGAGTGGCTGACCATTCTGTTGGCTGGTGGTAAGCTGCAGGCAGTGGACTTCATCCATGCCAACGAGGTCATCCTCACCTTTGGCTACTCACGGACAGTGCTGCAGTTTCTCAAGCGGGCCAAGGAGAGGCGAGACTTCCAGGCATGTGGGGATGCCTTTACCAGAGCTTGGGTGGATCCGCTGCGCTCTGCTCGCTTGCCAAGCATATGTTCTATTGCACTTACACCACGCGAACTCAGTCACCTGTTCCCACTGTCAGTTGCCATGCATCCCAGGCAGTATCAGGCCCCGCCTACAAGCCCCCCGTCTGTGGGCGCTGCAGGTGGTGGTGGCTGAGGCAGCACCCACCTTCCAGGGCCACCAGATGGCAAGGGAGCTGGCGGAGGCTGGTATCCAGACCACCGCAATCACGGACTCGGCCATCTATGCCATGATGGCCCGGGTCAACAAGGTGCGGTCTTGCTTGGACGGCGCCATGGGATTGTTGTGGTGTCAGCATTTGTGTAAGAATATGATGCCAAGGAGGCCTGGGTCAACTGGGTCTGAGCAGGGTGAGTGGCTCTGTGACATGTGTGTTGGGATGAGCCTGCCCTGAACTGCGCGCACGCTAGGCTCTCCCACCCTCCTGCTTCCGCCCACCGTGACTGACCGCTTGCCGGCAACTTTGCCTCCCATGCACTCCAGGCGCGGCATTGATACCTCACACTTTTCTCACACTCTCTCTGCCCTCACCTCTTGTGTACTGATGACCACGTCGGAAGCAGGTGGTGGTGACCTCCCATGCCCTGCTGGCCAACGGCGGCGTGATGGCCCCGGTGGGCATGCGCCTCGTGGCCATGGCTGCCAAGCGGCACAGCGTGCCGTGCGTGGTGCTCGTCGGCATCTACAAGCTGGCCCCGCTGTTCCCGCATGAACCGGGGGTTACGTTCAATGACTTCAAGAACCCCGCGGACATACTGCCCTACCAGGACGAGGCCGTGTTGGCGGGGGAGCTGGCAGGTGGGTAGGTTGCTGAGTGAGCTGGTGGGAAGGGGGGAGGCAGGCGTGCAGGGAGGGAGTAAATGTTGTGCAGGACAGGGGGGAGGGGTGTCATAGGGGTTGTGGACATGCGGGACGCGGCCAGGAGACAAGGCAAGGAGAAACGGCAAGGAGAAACGGCTACTTCACCCAGCCTAGTGCAGTATGTGCATGGGTTGCAACATCCATAACTAGCTTGGCTGGAGGCGTTAGGTGCTGGCGTGGGTCCTTTGTCCCCCTGCAGCTGCACGGAGCGATGCGGGAGAGCTGGGCAGCGGCGCGGGTTCCATGGCCGAGGTGGAGCCGGCCCCCGCCTCGCTGCAAGTGCACAACCCTTCCTACGACTACGTGCCCCCCGAGCTTGTCAGCCTCTTCATAACAGGCAAGGAAGGAGGCTCTACAGCATTGAGTGTTTCATGTTAAGACATAAGTCATATGCTCTGTTCCTGTGCTGGCGCAGCAGGGGTTGGCCTTCCTGCCGGCCGGAACGGGGCTGGCCTGCTTGGCCTGGGTTTTGGCTTTGCTTCCACTTGGCTCCTCTCTCTCTTGGCCTGGGCTTTGGCTTTGCTTCCACTTACACCTCTCTCTCTTGGCCTGGGCTTTGGCTTTGCTTCCACTTGGCACCCCATGCAGCTACCTTCTTGGGGCACCTCACAACATGTGATCCAGGAGCAGTGCATATATTGCAGACAGTGTTACGAGGGAACTAAGCAGCTTTGTCCTTGCGGCCAGATCATGGCTCAGGTCCATGCAGCCATGTGCGTTATGCATGCTGAACTCGTGCCTGTGTGCTGTGCAGATCATGGGACTGGGTTCATGCCCAGTTACGTGTACCGCCTGCTGGCGGAGTTCTACCACCGGCAGGACTTCCGCATCCTTAGCAACGACATGATCTTGCACATTCTTAGATAAGCAGCAGCCGAGGCTGTAGCGGCCAGGGCTTGTGATAGGTCGCAGGCAGCTGCCCGCGGGATACCTGGGACGTTGGTGCCAGACGCGGAGTGGCAGTTGCAGGCAGCTGGCAGCAGAGGTGGGGCTGGGCTAGGCTGCAGTGCGCGTGCCTAGAAACGCGTTGCTCACAACTTGCACACAAGCAGAATAGCAGCGTTGCTACCCTTTGGTTGATGGCCAACTAGTCTGCACGGCCTCAAGGTGTTCAGACTGCCTGGTGGTGAATTCTTGTAGGAGCCCTGCTTGCTAATGCCGTGGGTGCCTTGAGCAAGGCTGCTGCTGGGCAGTTATGGGATGTTGTTGTATTGTAGATACATAGACGGAAAGGACGCTGCAGCAGCTGACAACGGAGATACGCTGCCATTCTGCTCTCCTCCCCCGCCAACACACTTGTGTAACTTGCCCAGGCGCGCGTCCCTCAAGCCCAGAGTTTTACTCATACGACACATAAAGCGTGAGGCAGGACTGTTCAGTTCGCCTCTGTTCGCAATGCCTGTCAACAAGGACGTGGTGGGGGCGGTGGTTGTGTGTGTGTGTGGGC
>BBXU01002723.1:0-17445 GCA_001598975.1 Parachlorella kessleri
GGGGGGATGACTAACACAAGTCAAAAATTGGAGTGCAACTGCCTGTGGGCTTGGAAGGCCTGCGTGACGGGATGGCAAACCTTCACATCAAAATGCTTGTGCATACTTGTCTAGTTTCCACGTTGTGCTGTGCCTCTCCTGACACATAGCAAACATCATCGGCACTACTTCCGTCGTCAGCAACAAATGGTCATAGACTTTTCACCCGGAATACAACCTAAAGCTTTGTATGAGCGCCGAAGGGACAGCTGCACTAGGGAGGAGCTCAACAAGCTCCTGGCATCGCCTACTTTCCGACGCTGGCATGAGGAGAAATCCAAAGTCCAGGCGGTCCGGTGGGAGGTTGTTGGTGGGGCGACGCTGGTTGCACTCTATGTAGTGTGCACCTGCCTGGTGCTTCTGCTGGGCAGAAGGGCGGAGAGTGCAACCGAGCCTGCTCCGCCACTTGGGGGCGTACACGGCTTGGCCAACAGCTCGCTGACGAAAAGCAGCGCCTGGCTGACACCAGTTGAGGTCAGTGCGGGTGCCAGCAGTCACTCGCTAAATTGTACACATGTCGAGTTCCCGGGAGCCTTCACACTGTTCCTTTGCTCATGCTGCGCAGGACCCGGCGGTGTCGCTCGGTCGCCTGGAGGGAGAGCTGTTGCAGCACCGCCTGGGGGCTGTGACAGAAGAGCTGGGAAGAGTAAAAGCGGAGCTAGAGGAGGCCCTCGATCTTAGCAGCGAGCTGTCGTACTGGCTGCTTAGGGGGCCGGTTGTGCAGCCAATTACGGCAGCCCCACCAGCCACACCCCCTGCCTTGCAGCAGCACCAGGCTGCTGGGGTAGCAGCTGTCTCTCTGCTGCCTGCTCAGCATGCTGCCGCGCAGCCAGAAGGTGCAGAAGGCCATGAAGGGGAGCTTGGGGAAGCTTGCGACGATGAGCTGTTGCATTGGCTGCTCAGCACACCAGTTGAGCACAACCCGGCCGCACTTCAACAGCCACGTGTCGACCTTCGGCAGCAGGCAGAGGACGGACCGCAGTATGCTGCTATTGGGTCAGCTGGAGCCCAGCCGCTGGCAAAAGGGCCGCGTCAGTTTGGAAATGCCACATTCCACTTGCAGCTGGAGAATCTCTTCAGGTAAGACAGGCTGGACATTGAAGTCAGTATTACACAATCCATCGCCAATGTACAGTATGTTGGAGTTGTTTGTGGCACACGCTCCGTTGCTGGGGCCGGCCAGTAGAAGTACACCTATGTCAGCATATGAGGCTTTTAGCTGGCAGGTGAAGCCTCAAAGGCTATCGGGAAGCCCTTTAATCATTTCACTTTCCTTACAGAGAAGTCAGGTCACTCTGCCAAGCAACCCTGCCTCCTGTTGTGTGACCGCAGCACCTGGGCCGACAAGCCAAAGGTAGCTGCTGGTAAAACAGTTGGCCTTGCTTCCGTGGCGCTCTTGCCAGCAACAGCTGTGGCTATCCTAGCCTTTGCAACCTTGGTCGGCTGGCGAGTCTTCCTCCGGCGCCTGCACAAAATTGAGCAGGCGCTGCAGCGCCAATTGGAGGCTACAGAGGCCAAGCTCCAGGCTACAACCTTTGCCAAGGTAGGCGAATGTGGTACATTGTGAGATTCGAGTTTCCACTCATTGTGGCTCCCTAGAGATGGTCTAGGCTTGCAGCCTAGCATAATGCATGTCAGATGAGTTATAAGAGCAGACCTGGTGACCTTTACCTAGTGCATGCGTTGGCCCGGCATGTACCCTCATTGATCACAAGGCAAGGGCGGCATGGTGATGTGCTGCAGGAGAATGCCGAGCAGTCGGTGCAGTTGCTGGAGCAGGAGCTGCGGCGCAAGGTGGATCAGGAGAGCATGCAGCAGCACAAGTCGCACACAGGTAAGCGCGGCTGACACTGCAGCTATTCTCCGGTGCTTGAGGGTTCAACACTTCTTCGATGGGCACCGCTGGCACGGAACTCTTTGTAGCTCTCAACCTAACAAGAGGGTCATGTACTGTATCATGTGTTGCATATGAAAGGCCCTCCCATTGGCTCCCCCCTCCTGCAGCCTCGCCGCTCTCTGTTGCCAGCGACCCCTGCACTCCCTTCGGCCCCACGGCGCCGCTTTATACACCCGGCCGCGGCGAGCTGCCGCCGCCGCCGGCCCAGTTGGTGGAGAAGTTCTTGAAGGACCGCCATGCGGTGGCGGTGGAGGAAGCGCAAGTTCAGGTTAGGGTGGTCCTGCGGAGTTTGTCATGAGGCCCCTGGTATAGCTCGAGCTGCCTTGGCTTCCTTGCGTGTCCACTGTATTGGCTTACAGGATTTGGTCCCACTGCTGCTAGTAGGTGTGCTATGGGCTTGCGTCATGCAGTCTTTTGGGTATCATTATTGTGCTAGCACTGCCTCTCGTTGCAGGAATGGCTGCTGATGGAGGAGGAGCATGTCAGGCTTAGGGACGAGTTGGCAGCACTTGTGGAACAGAGGGCCAATATGGAGGCCTCCTACCAGATGTTGACTGACAAGGTGGATGCGGGCTTGTGGTTGACAATTGCGGTATGCATGCCAAGGTAGTCAGCGAGCAGGCCATTATGTTGCCTTAAGTTCTGCAGCCGATGCGCTTGCAGCAAGGTCCCCATGAGACCATTTGGCACTACAAATTCTCAGCATGGGGTGGGCAACATTCTTTTTGTGGCCTGGCATCCTATATGTCTCACACCGGGGTCACCAAGCCTGCGCCGTTTTTGTCCTGGTCTCGCCCCTGCAGCCGCGCCAGAAGTCCCAGGCGGAGCACACTCAGCACCTGAAGGAGTGGCTGGAAGTGGCCCAGGAGGAGCTGCTGACCACGCAGAGCCAGCTGCAGGAAAGCGAGGCGGAGGTCAGGCGACTGGCAGGGCAGCTTGAGGCGGCGAGAACGCAAGGGGCGGGTAGCAACGGCCAAGAACAGGTGCGCTTGCTGAAAGCGAACACAAGCAGTGGTGAAAGACTTGTTGCGAGAGGGGCAGCCTGGCAGGCCCATAGCTTGGTAAGGTGAGTACGCTGCATGCTGTGCACTGCACAGCAGACGGAATTGTCAGCGTTCCTCGGTGTGGTGCTGTGCAGGGCAATGCTAACATGGCAGCGGCAGTGGCAGCCAAGGAGCAGAGCCTCTTGGAGCAGAACTTGACCCTGGTAGCGGAGCTGCAAAGGGTCACCGCAGCCTTTGAGACCCTCCAGGTGGGATTGGCCTTGCCACACAGCGCAGCAGCATATTGGATGCTGTGCAAGGTCACAGAGGCTTCATTAAGGTTTGTATAGATTGGTTGAGAGTCCAATGCAGGACTTGAGTTTGGCAGAATGAACCCCAGAGGACAGGCTCTAAAGCAGCTATGCCCAGGTAGCCTCTTTGCAAGGCCTTTCTATTGGCGTGGCCCCAGCAATGCATACAGCCTGCATAATGGCTGGATGCAGGCCCAGTTTTCCAGCACACAACAGGCGCTGGCTGTGAGGGAGGCTGAGAGCCGCAGGGCAGCTGTGGAGCCGAGCAGCCCCCTGGGAGAGAGGCACGCACAGGTCACAGGCACGCCCGCAATAACCGTCTGCCCGTCACCAGGGGGCGAGCTAAGCAGCGAGGTGGACAGCATGCTGGAGCTAATGCGTGCCACGCGGCACAGCCTGGCCGATCGCCTGAATCGCAGCCAGGAGGTGTGCGCTCAGACAATTAGCGGGCTCACCAGGCTGGCCAAGGTGGAGGGCTCTACTTGTGCGGCTAGTTCCACCAAGAGGTAAGGACCGGAGCGTGGCGGGTGGTGGGCTGCCAAGTGTTGGTAACCGTCTGTAGAGGGACTGATGCGCATCTTAGTGCATGCTACAGGGTTTCTTGGCAGCTGGTTGTCAGGGACGAGTCCAATGGGTGTCTTGCTTGAGTGTTGGTATGTTTTAAGCAGCAACTACATAATCTGGCACTGACAAAACTTTATGATATAACCTGCAGGACTGCACCTGTACGAATATCAACGTCCCCCGCTTCCTCCGACCACTCCCACCAGGGCAGCCCTGCCAGTCTCGAGAACCTGCCACTGGGGAAGAGCAACCGGCAGAATGCCCCCGTGCCCACCAACTTCTCCTTTGCGCCTACCATCCCAGCCAAGCGCACCCCACCCCGCAGGCTGCCTGCATCCCTTGGCAACGAGAACGCCTCGCCTGCAGGCAAGGTGGTGTTGTGGGGTGGGCAGTGGACCAGCGCTTAGACAACGTCCTTGTCCCTTCTGTCAGCCGATAGATGTGTGGCAGGTGCTAGCCCATCCAGCAATACCTAGAGTCTTGGGAATGCATCTGGCCTGGAAGGCTTGCACTTACCACAACAGACCTACCCACTTGCCTTTGTGCCATGCGCTGCAGGGATAGGTGGCGTTAAGGACGAGGGTAGCCTGAGGAAGACGCGAGAGGCTGCCAAGCAGCAGGTTCATGCCATCCGAGCCCAGTATTCCAGCTTTGAATTGGGGGCCTTCTTACACCGCATGGGTTGCCTGGCTGTCGCCCCAGCTGCTGGTGTGGGCAGTCGGGCAGACTTTGAGAGGCTGAAAGACGAGGGAGTGGCGGCGCTGAGCAGCAAGGCAACCCAAGGTGAGAAGAGGCTTTGCAGCAGCTCGGGTTTCTAAGAAGATATTGCATGTCAACTCTTGGTGGCGCTTCACCGGCTTGGAAGTGATGCTTGGCAGCTCTGTATGGACAGAGCCAACCACCTAGTCAAGTAGAAAGTACAAAGCTCTTGGGCGTTTGTGTCACAGGGATGATTACTGTCGCTGCTGTGTCCACATTGCAGGCACGACAGCCCATGAGCGGGCTGTGGCAGGAGAAGCGCTGCAAGTGCTAAGGGACTGGGAGTGGCCAGTGCTACCTATTGTAGCAATGCCTCAGAGTCCTGCATGGTATTCGCGAGTTGCCAGCTTGTGATTGGCTAATGAACACGCCAGAGGCAATAGAGTTGCTAGTGAAGTGATGGCTGGCTAACAGTATTGCATCTGCCATGTTGTTGTTTGTGATGATGGTTGTGTTGAGTGCAGAACGCTAGGGCTAGGTTGCAGTCGTTCCGTTGCATTTGCAGTGTGCGCAGGTAGCCCTATGTTGTAGGTTGTAGTCTGGAGTCCACGTTGTACATCTTGCTCATCTGCTAGCTGTTATGGTCGCCCCATGCTGGGATGTTGTACGCAATTATTGCATCAGACAGAGGGGCATCAAACGCAGCTTCCAGTGGCTGCTCATATTATCGATCACACTGGAGCTGCTGGCCATCATGGCATGTCAGTCAAAGTAGGGACCATGCGGCACGCAAACCCTGTGCAACGTAGCCACACAGGGCTTCAAGGTCGAGACAAGCAGCTCCTTCATACTTGAAAGGCGGCATTTGAAACTACGCATGTTCGTAAGTCGTCCACTGCACCGGCCACCGTACCAGAGCAGGAAGTGATGCACACATGGTCAAATCAATTCATGGTTGCCATGGTCAAATCAATTCGACAGTCACAGCGTAAGAACACTTCCCTCGATGGCAAGCAAAATTTCACCTAATCACACCAGGTAAAAGTCTCAGAAGGTAGTCAACAGTATACATAGGCACACCACCCAATGGCAAGGTTTACATGGAAGGGTGATGCTCTTACTCGGCAGCATCCACTCCTACGGCCTTAAGTGTATGATTAACGCATGCAGCTAGCTACTGCTGCTGGGTGTGCTTGCTGCACAGGATGAATTTCTTGGACAACACCGTGCTGCCGGCTGGGCGACACCTGCACAACCAGCCTTTACGCATAACTCTCAGGCCTCATAGGCAGTTTGATTAGCGCTGTTGGCATTAAAGCCAACAACACGAGTCCAGACTGCAATGCCGTCCTCAATGTTATCCACGGTGGATACAGCACAGGAAGCATTCCAGCTTGAACTATATTGGCACTTGGCGGGCCAAAACATGGACGCTATATACACAAGCAGCGTTTCAGCTAGCAGCACCTTGAGCATACGCAAGCACCCTAGCTCTCACCTAATATGGTAGCCCAGCGGGCACAGCATGCACTGCACCATGGGAATCCCATCGCCGCTCAGCCCACAGGCCGCGCAGTAGTGCAGGCCGCATTTGAAGCTGCGGCCGCTGGGTGCGGGGCGGGCCAGTTGTGTGGCGGCGATGCAGTCCCAGTGGTAGTGGCGGCTGCAGTGTCCCATGCTGCACTTCGACACGTTCCCGGGCTGGCCGCAGGTGAAGCATGTGTGGCTGCAGGCAGGGGGAGGGAAGGCAAGCTGAGCAGGTGCAATGATCATAGTCTAGCGCCCCACTTAGTACGCTCCCAAGAACTTGTAGAAAAGAGTTCGGCTCTCATCACAGAAGGTCTCAAGGTTCTAAGTAGCTCTACATTCAAAGCACTTTGCCCTGCCACTTATGCCCACCTTTGCCGGGCGCACTCGTCGCACATGGAGCTAGCAGTCGCGCTAGATGGCTCCCGACAATTTGGGTGGAAAGTGCGGCGGCAGGGGCCCTGGCACGACCACAGGCTCTCGGCCTCTGCAGGCAGCCAGGCAGGTGAGGCTGATGGGGCAAGCCGATCCGGTCCCAACAGATCACGAAAATTACTTGTGCGCTACGGCTGCTCTCCAGCCGGATGGGTAACACGAACTACCCCCCACGTCCATGTCTCCCAGGGTCCTAAGCAAACGGACCCTGAGTCTGTGCATGCGTCTGGCCCCTGGGGTGCAATTGTGTAAACGAATAGATCAAGCTACTTCATGGGACATCGCCACCCCTTGTGCTGGAGGAGGCACACATGGCTGCACCTGCCGAGGATAAGGTAATGAAGAGGGCGATGAGGTCCAGCAGTTGCACCACGCCACCTACCCTCTTGCTGCACGCCCGCATGGCAGCCAAAGCAGATGAGCGGCGGCGCCTTGTTCACACTGACGCCCCTGGAGCCCTCCCGCGAGCCACCTACACCGCCGGCGCTGGCGCAGACGCCAGCTGGCCTGGGCTTCTTTACGGGCCTTGGCACAGAAGCAGTACCAGCATCAGCCTCGCAGTCTGTAGTGTCCGTGTCGTGACGCTTGATGCCGGCACCAGCGTGGCCGGCAGGACCTGCCCCTGGGCTGGAGCCTTCGGGGGCGCCTGCTACGCTGCCGCGGCTTGCCTGTGCTGCTGCACCGCATGCTGTGCTGAGCTGGCCTAGCATGCCCAGCATGACGCCCACGGCAGCCTGATACTGCGCCAAGGAGACCGGCGGGGCTGCGCCGCCTGCTGCCCCTGCTGCTGTGCAGGCTGCACCAGGGTGGCCCTGGGCAGCAGCAAGCAGCGCCTGGCGCAGGGCTGCCTCGTTAGGCAGCCCATACTGCTGCTGCATGAGCTGCACCACCCCTTCTAGCGGGCTAGTGGGCACGGCAGCAACGGCATCCCCCGCTGCTGCTGTGCTCCCGCCGCTGCCGGCACCAGCCCCAAGCAGCAGCCTAGCGACCATCTGGTTGGCCAGTGGGAGCAGCTGCTGGGGCGGCAGGATGCCACCGCTGCCGCTTGCCTCAGCCGCCCCGTCAATTGCTTTCCTTTTCTTCGCCTTCTTGGGCTTGCCTGGCTGCCCTGGAGACGCTGCAATGGCTGCCATGCTGGCGGCGTAGGTTGGCTGGGGACCCTGGCGGTTCCCGGCTTCCCAGGCAGCAATTTCCTCGGTGGCTTGCACGAGGGCCAACACCACCTGCAGGGCAGCAGGCATAGCAGGTGCCGGTTGTGGGACAGGACGGACAAGGGCATGCAAGGGAGCTGAGCTATGGCATGAAGACCCCACATTGAAGCACTGCCTTGCTGAGAGGCAGTCAGGTGGTGGCCATGAATGCGCGCTTTCTCCACTACCTGGTGTGGTACTCCATGCCTGGGCCAGCTACTGGGCTATGCTGGTAAGGAGGGGCATCCGCAGGCTGACAGGTGGGACTGCATACCCGGTAGGCACGCGGAGCCTGACCAACTTTATAAGTGGGGAATGCTACTGTAGTGTGGTGCTACTGGCCGCTGACATAATGTCACCAACATAGCCAGCTTTCCTTCCAGCCAAGAAAAGCCCTTGGCCCAAGGCAGCCCACACATTGCCGGGGCACTTGCCCTGCCACCCCCCTTTACTCCCACAAGCCGCACAACCTGTTGTACAGCCCGCCAGGACATGCTGCTGATGCCACACAAGCTCCCACCTGCTTGACTTGGAGGTGCTCCCTGCGCTCCTGCCCTTCCAGCTGGCGCAGCATGCGGTCCATGACTTTAGCCACCCCCTGCTCATCGGTCCCTACAGCGACCCTACTGCCCGCCAACCCTAGCCCCATCCCCAGCTTGGGCTTCTTCATAAGCGGCTGCGGTTGACTGCTGTGCGGCCGGCGTAGAAATCCCTGCTGCTGCTGGAATGTCAAGGTAGCAGCTGTGGGGTTCTCGACCCAGGAGATTATGTCATCGAGGAGGCTGAAGCAGTGGGAGGCGCCGGGGCGCGTCAGGTCAACGCCCAACCTCTCAGCCGTCTCAACCTGCAGCACATCGCAAACAGGGGGGCACTCTGCACATCTTACATAGCAACGTGACAAGGTGCCTAGATCCTCCAGCCTTGCCAGCTGGCCGCCCACGAGGCATGGCTGGATGTGTTGTCCACACTGCAAGCTGACCCTGGTTTAAGTTGACACGGCCAGGGTGAGTGGGGCAGCGTGTCAAGCAAGCATCCCTACCTGGCTGCATGACTCAAGACTCTCGTATGCGCCGCTGCATGCAGGACACATCTCCTCCCCCTCCCGCCCCTCCTCTCACCTTCTTGACCATATCTAGGAGCGTCACCTCCACGGCGGCGGCATCTGCCTTGTCACGCCGCTCTTGCACCTCCAGCCGCCTCACCATGCCTTCCAGCACCCGGCCAACCTCCTTGCGCACCGCGGCTCCCACACCCCCCTTGGACCCGGGGGGCCTCCCAGGGCCCCTCCTCAACATAAGAGCGCCCTCCTGAACAGCAGAAATAACTCCTTCTTGCACAAGAACACCCGTTTTTTGCTCCGACATAAAATACTTCATCAGAAGAGCAAGCAGGCAGCGCCAGCCATCAGCCTGAGTGTGGCACCGAGGCTGTTGTGCCCCATGGGTTGCAGCTGACACGTCCTGGCCTCAAGGATAACGTATTATTGGGACAGACCGACGGTCTGACCATTGCACATGAGAGCATCTGAGCAGGGACAGCGCTCTCGCAGGCCTACACACACTGTCCACGCCCAGGGTCGCCCTTGTAGACCCATGCCGGCAAAGCCTGGTTTCTGACTGCCCTGCAAAGGGAGCACATATGCCTTTGTGCCCAGGTAGCGGCAGGCAGGCAGGCAGTGACTGGAGGAGCCTCAACAAGAGAGTGCAAGGTAATACACTGCTCGCCTGGGCCCGCTGAGTCATCAGCGATGGGGCCCTCATGGAAGCGGTGAGCGACAGGGCGGCCATCCAGCGGCACGTCTCGTCCATCTGGTGCCGCTGCGCCTCCTGCCGGCAGGGGGCGTGGATGCGGCGCAGGACCAGCCCGGCACTCTTGCCTGCGAGCGGCCCCAAAGGCGGCCAGGGAATGTGGAACATCCTCGTAGCAGCGCAGTGCGTGTCTGTCGGGTTCCTCTCAGATACGCTTTTCATCGTGCTGGTGGAAGAGAAGGGTAACCAGCTGGGCTTGCAAGAAAGACAGGCACACTGACCGATATTGAAAGGCGCCTGGCAATCGTATTTGACTAGTAGCTGGGGCGCGGCTGGGACAAGCGCGTGGGACGCAACGCACCCTGCATGTCCATGGGGCGGACGCAGTGCTTGACCGCGTTGGCGGCGTACGACCCCTCCTCCATCACGCCCACGCACCCCCGGGGCAGCGGCACACAGAAGGCGCCGTTGGTGTACCTGCATGCAGTCCATGAATCAATTGATGGACAGGAGCACCAACTTCGCCTGTGGACTCTTCCTGGCGAAAGGCTGGGTAGGGTGCGAGGTTCCAGGAGCACCCCGGAGCCCTGCACTCTTGGCTATCTCCACTGCCACCTTCCACCTTAGTCGTTCTATTACCTGCCCAATATCTTATCTGTGGCGACACCTCCATATCTGGTACCTACCCATACAAGGACATGCCAAAGGACAGCCGGCTGTCTGAGAAGAGCCGGAGGGAGAAGATGGGGCGGGCAAAGCGGTCGGCATCATCAAAGTGGCTCTGCAGCAAGCCGTGGACCAGCGGGGTACTGAGAAGGGAAGGCTCGAGCCCACATTTTGGCTGCGCGCCAGAGGCAGCGTGGCATGGGCCTCACACTTCCATCCTTCAACGCAACCGCGGTTCAGCGAACAGGTGCCCCATAGCAGGCTGGCAGGCATAGGATACACAGCTGCATCACATGCCGACCCCAGCCGCCTGTCGCTTGAAACGTGGACAGGCTATGAACACCCCATCCCTCGCAAAGCAGCCCAGCGGCACCCCACCTGCAGCCCCTCGCTGCCATCATGGTACATGTTGAGTGCGAAGCTGTCCACAAAGCCTTCAGGGATGATCTCGGACCCCACAAGGGGCTGCTCCACTTGCTCCTGCACAGGTTGGCGCCAGCTAGCTGTCCCACACTCCCATTACACATCTCGCTAGCTGTCGTAAGTGGCCAGTGCAAGACCTGCCATGGGCGGGTGGGCCTGGGCGGCTGGAGAGGGGCCCAGAGTGCAAGCAGGCAGATCATGCATGGGTGCCACGTGTCCTACTAATTAGTATGTCGCCGCCATATGTGCATGTAGGCGGCATGACAGGTTGACCCGTTGCTCTCCTGTGGGAGCCGTAGGGCTTTTACCATCACGCAAAACATACAGCGGCCTACCCGCATCCAGGCGGGACTGGCAGGCACGTCCACCCTCACTCCAGCAGCCACCGCGGCATCTGGCTCGGCTAGCTGCTCCCGGGTCCACATGTACCTGCAAGCAGACACATGCTAGCACTTGCACACACGCGGTGCCACAGGCACAGCTTTGAGACCAACTGGTGGGTGCTGCGTTTGCCCAGCACACTATGCTGTACTGTACTGACACTGTTCAGCAGCCGGGCCTCAAACAGCATGCCCAACTGGCAAGCAGATCCATCCTAGAGCTGTTTGCTCCCTAGGTTTGCCTGCAGTTCTCATCCGAGGGGTGCAGCACTCTCATAGCCGGCCCGCATCCCACCGAGCTGTCCACCCAACGTGCACAGGCACAACATGCAGGGGCAGTCACGCTCACTCAGCCACCAGGCAACGAGCACAGCAGCGACCTGACCTGGCCCCAAAAAAGTACTTGGTGCGCTTGATGCCGCCTCCCTTGGCGTAGCTGGAGTGGAAACAGGAGGGGGGCAGCGCGCCCGCCCGCGCCTTGGCATCCACGCCGTCAGAACACCGCTCAATGTCTGACAGCTCCTCAGGGCGGAAGACCTGCTTACAGGCAGATGTTTGTAAGTCTTTCGAGGAGAATCGTGGCCAAGCCACCACATGCTGGCTCGGGCATGCACGAGGAGACTCCTGCGCGACCATAAGCAGATAACAACCCCAAAAGAGGGCAAGTTGGATCGAGAGCGCGCTTTTTGGAGGCAGGCCCTAAACACATGTTTAAGCCCATCGGGAGCAGGTACTGGCACAGGCGTCAGGGGGGGAACGACCGAATGAAGACGTGTGCCTGGCACACTGGGTTGCATGCAATTGCAAGGCATGGCAAGTGCAGACCCAATACAATAGCAAGGCACATGTACGCAGGGCTGGCCGGAGATGAAGCGGAGCCCTCCCAAGAAGCTGGACTTGCCGACAAACCTCGGTGTAGGTAGTCATGCCCACAGGCAAAAGCCCCCTGGCCCTCCAGTCAAAGACCTCCTGCCCAGGTACCCCTCTGTCGCAGGCTGCACTGCTGTTGTCCCGCACAGCATGCTGCTGCTGCTGCTGCTGCTCTTGCTGATGCTGTCCTTCTACCATGCAGTCAACTTCACTGACTGTGCATACGCTGCTAGCAGCTGCCGCTAAACTCTCTGGGTCGATGCTTGTGTCACCAGGCGGATGGCATGGCACATCGTCGCCTTCGCCTCTGCCACGCGCGCGCACCGCAGCTTTATCTGCACCCTTCTCAGGCGTGGGTGGGCCTGGGGGGCTGCCAGGTCGGTTTGGCGAGGCTGAACCAGGAGCCAGCTTACACTGTGGCAGGGCCTTGCCGGGATGGCCACCAGAAGAAGGAAATTGGCCAGCTTGAAGGCATGGCTGCTGTGCTTCGTACGGCGGTGTCTGCTGCTGCTGCTGTTGTGCCTGCAATGGCTGCGGATGTTGCTCCTGGAGTGAGTGCAAGGGGTGCTGCGGTGCCGCCATCAGTTGCGGCTGGGCTGCCTGTTGCTGGGTGGGTGGCGCGAGGGTAAAGTAGTTGTCAGGAACCTCTCCATTCCTGCATCCATACATAGATTAACAAAAGCACGACTTGGGCATACGCTTCGCACACTACATCTAGGCCACATAAATGCTACAAGTCTGTCAAACGCAGCCCCCAGTTTGCGCCTCAAAGCACAGCCCACACTGCATTGGACGCTTGCTGTGCCTTGGAAGGCCTGACCCATAACCCCCGTCCCAGTGTGTGGCCCGGCCGGGCCACTCAGAGTTCTTCCAGTGGTCTGCACGACCTTGCCTGAAGAAGTACTCCGTCCTGTTGTAGCTCCTGCCACCCCTAGTAACAGTGGTGGTGACAGGCACGAGGTGGTGGGTGAAGCTGTCTCGGGTGTTGATGAGGTAGTAGGGCCATGGCACCTGCAGCTGACTAATAGGTAGTGACACTGCTGATATAGCCCTGTCGGAAGTAAACATGTGGGTCACCCTTACAGATCGCACCTTGTGCCACACAACAAAGGCAGCTGTGCCCTGCCAGGGTGCTGATGGGCACCCATAGCATGTCTGCAAAGGGGTCAGCGTGGTTGGCAATGCCAGCCTCAACACGCATTTGCTGGCTGGTTGTGACCCTGGCGTGCTGCAGTGACACATACGTTGAGCATTGCGAGTGCCGACCAAGCATGTGCACATGGAATCAGCTGTTTAAGTCTAAGGCCTATAGTATATACCAGTGTATACCTGGAAGCCCCTGGCAACTCCTAGCGCCTCTGCAGCTGCCAGGCAGCCGGCAGCGAGCACCAGGGCGCCGGCGTAGCCCAAAGTCAGCCCGCCTTCGGGCGTAGCAGCGCTCAAGATAGCTGGCCCCAGTGGCGCACCTGCCGCAGCAGCTACTGCCTGCAATGGCTGGGCGGCCAGCGGCTGGGCGGCAGCCCCTTGCGCTGCGGTTGTGGATCCATCTGAGCCCTTGTGCAGGGGCAGTGAGGAGGGTTGCGCGGCCTCACTGGCTGCGCCATGCTGCTGACGCCAGGCCACGGGCTGTGGGTCCTGTTTGTGTTGCTGCGGAGCCAGAGCCTGCTCCTGCCGGTGCGGCGGCGGCGGCGGCAACTGCCTGTGCTGACTGGGCATGGTAGTAGCGGCGGCGGCACCATACGCTGTACGTGCCCCAGCAGGCGGCACGCCATGCAGGCGGGCAGCGGCATCCAGGGCAGCTAGCAGCGGAGGCGGTACCATGGCACGGGGCATGGACACAAGCATGGGGCGCACTTGCCCTGGGGCCCCGCCGGGTACCTGGACTAGCACCGGCACCAGCACCAGCTGGCTGCCTGAGGGTGCACCACTGACATCGCTGCTACTGCTATCTGTGGCCTGAGAGACAGGTACCCTGGCGCTGCCGCCAGCAGGGGCCACTGCTGCAGCAGTGGAAGCAGACCCAGCAGGGCCCACAGGGGCTTGTAATTGGCATGCTGGTAAGGAGCTGTTGGGTGTGGCAGCGCTCACTTGCTGGTCGCCAAGAATGGGGGGAGCTGCTGCTGACGGTTCTGGCAGCGACGGCTCACGCCGAGGTTCCTCTTTAATGGCGACTGCCTGGGCTGCATCTGCAGGTGCTACTGTGGGGCTGGCGGGAAGTGCGGGTGCTGTACTAGCAAGCGCTGTCCGTGCCTCGTCCTGCTCTTGCTCCAAGTTCACTGCTGCGTGCTGTGGGTGACAAGGCTGGCAAGGTTGCTGCTCGCCAGGCGTGGCTTGATTGTCAGGCACAGCCGCCTGGCCACCAACTTCTGCCGGCGCTGCTGTTATATCCTTTGCAAGATAGGTCAGGTGGATGTGCACGCGAGGCTCCTGCTGTTCTGTGCCCTGACAAGCCTCCCTCACTTCCAGTCTCACAGTCACACTGCTGTCAGCTGCAATACCCTGCAGACAACCGGAACCGTCAGCCTGTGCGCCTGCTGCACAGGGCAATGTGACGCCCTGGCAAGCGTCCGCCGCGGCACGGCACGCTGCGGCGGTGGCTGCTGCCCCGACCCCGTTGTCAGCACCGGAGGCAGCGGCAGCAGCTGCTGCTACTGCTGTGGCGGCTGCTGCCGCGGCTGCTACCGGTGGTATGGCTGCGTCAGGGGGGCCACTTGCACTTGTGGTGACTGCCACCCTCCCAGCGCCCTGCTCCACACCCCCAGGGCTGCTGCCAGATCGTGGCGCTGGCTTGGTGGCGGAGGATGCCATGAGGGACTTTGCCAAAGCAGACTCCAAGGCACTGCTCCCTACAGAGGCCTGCAAATCAAAAAAGGCAGGCATAACACTCAGCCATCAGTTCAAAATTTAGCCCAGATACTATGAATGTCATGTCACTCATCCCCTAAGGGCCTCTCTGCAAGCATATTCTTTATTTTTTGATCACTCACCCCTTGGTGCCTGTCTGCGAGCATCTGCGGCCAGGCTGGCGTTTGACATTTCATAATAGCAACCCATCAGCGGTGTATCCCACCCCTGACTGAGGTCCGGGTGCAACTTGCACACAGAGACATGCCGCAAAGCAGCCCTCTTACTTATGAAGCAAACAGGCTCGTTATGAGAGCATGAGGACAACTATGCAGTGGACGCCAGCCAGACCTGGAGCTGGGTAACGAAATCCAGCAGGCGGCGGTGGTTGAGGGCAGCCAACTGCTCTAGGAGCCGTCGTTCAAGGCCGCGGATGACTGACTGCAGCACGTTGCGAGCACAGCTGCAAGCGGAAGGGGACGGGGTAGTTATTGATATTGGACATGACAACTTATGGGTATTGAGTGTAGTTGCTCCTCAACCCTCCAAGCCTGGGAGCAGCTTAGCGGCTGGCGGCTTGCCCTGCTGCTGCATTGCCGACAGCACATGCAGCCAGGTTCGAGCCACACAGCCACATGCAAAGCAGGGATCCCACCTGTGCGGCCTCTGCAGACACGGCCAGATGCCCTCCTATCCAGCCCCAGAGGGATCAGATACCCACCCACCCACCCACCCACCCACCTGTCCAGCCTCCGCCAGAGCGCCTCCTCCACATACAACTCCAGCCGACTGCTGAAGGTGTAGGTGCTTAGCCGGTTGCCCCCAAACACAGCCGGCCCGGCCGGCAGGGCAGGGCTTGCTGCCGCTGTTGCCGCCGCTGCTGGCGCTGGGGCTGCAGCGACTCCCGCTGCTCCAGCTGCAGGGGAAGCTTGGGCTAAGGGTGCGGCTGACGCGGACGTGAGTCCCTGTGGCCCCGGGCCTGTGAAAGCGGCTTGGAGAGGTGCCGCGCTAGAAGCCCGTTCCGGGGGGTGGGAGCTGGGTGTGCCTGATGATTGGCTGGGTGGTGAAGCATGCAGTTGAGAGCTGGGCACGGCCACGAGCGAGCCCCTGCAAACCAAGCAAGTATGGATAGTCGCCGACCGCAACATGACTTGCGGACGAGGCGCTAGCACGTCACATGCAGGCTGCTCTTGGAAAGTCGGTAAATCTTCTCTCAAGCAACCAGGCAGCCACTCATACTACCCCAAGTGTTCATCTGTGGAGCCTGCTCACCCTTCCATCTCCTGAAGCAGCTCCTCCGCCCCTTCCTCCCCCTCCACCTCAGCAGCCACGTCAGCTGCCGTGCCCAGCGGAGCCTCAGCAGGCACAGCAGGCACAGCGGCCCCAGCACCTTTTATTACGTGCCCAGCTAGCGTTGCTACAGCCTCCATGCTTGCTGCTGTCTCTGCAGCGGCAGCAACTGGCTCTGACAGTGCTGCGTCAGCAGCCTCCTGGCCGCAAACCTCAGTGGGAGCTATTGTCCCTGGATGTGGCTGGACAGCTGCCACTGCGTGCCTGCCTGCCTCCAGTCTCTCAATGGCACCCACCAGGCACTCTACCACTGCCTTGGCTTCCTCCGCGTCGCTGCAGGGCCTGTCAGGCTGTTTCGCCAGGGGTGTGGTCTCCCCCAGCGATGCCCCGCACCATGCCTCCTGCTGGTGCGACCGAGCTGTCAGTGGTCGGGGCCCCTGGGGCACGCTCCCTTGGCCTGTCTGTGGTGCAGCAGGCTGGGCTGGTTCTGGCGGTAAGCGAGCCACCACCGGTACATCACTAGCAAGCTGGCCGCCACTTCTAGGCACAGCCGTGGCCATTGGCTGCACCCCGGCTGGGTTGCACTCGACAGTCGCAGAGGCTGCAGCTGCAGCTGCTGCCGCCGCGGCAGCTGCCAAGATGGCAGCTGAGCCGCCGGCTCCTGCAGCATTCCTGCTGCCGCTGCCAACCCCGGTCGCCAAGGGGGCGCCGGTCGGGGCGGCAGCTGCCGCTAGATGCTGAGCAGGCGCCGTCAGTAGCACCGCGGGCGGGGGCTGGTCATTCAAGAGAGCGGGGAGCAGGCCGCAGGCAGCCAGCTGCCGAGCAGCAGCCCGCAGGGGGCAGGTGCCGCCCACGCCTTTCCGCACCATGATGCCAATCTGAAGGTTGCTGTCAGCAACACCGTATCCCCTGCACCGTCAGGCAGATGCAGGATGGCACATGTATCAGCAACGTTACTTCATCCACTATACCCATTTCTGGCGTGACAGCTATGTGCATACGGAGCAAGTCGCACGGCCGGACACGTCTACAGGGCAGCATACAGTGGATGCAGCCCAGGAGCAGTGACGGTGCGGAAGCGTGCAAGGGTGGTGCTGGAACCACTGTGCACTTGACAGAGAGCGTCAGATATATGCGGGAGCAGCAGAAGGAATTGAACCCACACACCTGCGGACATCTTGCTGTCCTTCTCCTTCTGTTGCTCCCCTAGCTGCTATCCCGCACACCCCGCTGGGGGTGGGTGCCTGGGTGCCAGCAGCCTCAGTGCAGGCATGCAGCCGCCCCTGGTCGTCCAGGCGATAGTGGAGGCAGATGAAGGAGCGGTCCTGCACAGTGGAGTGGCATGTGCCAACCCAGGCTCGAGCCTGTGCCGGAGGGAGGAGGGCAGCTCAGAGTGAAGAAGACTACTGACGTACTTTATACAAGAAGAGCATGCATTGACAGCCAACCTGACATGCGAAGGAGGCTTGCAGCTGAGACACCGAACTCCGTAGTAGCTCGCAGCAACAAGCAGGGCGGGAAGGGAGGCCAGGAGTGCTTTCACACACCCTGGGGACAGTCTGCATGCGCCCCCNCCCCC